>WNWK01001037.1:0-277500 GCA_009830355.1 Cherax destructor | reverse complement strand
AAAAGCCAAGACACGGGTACCTACTTACTACTACGTGAACAGAAGCAACAGATGTAAGGAAGCAAGTCCAACGTTTCCACTGGTCCCGGTGGATAAGGTCCTGATCAACCACGCTGTTACTGCTAGCCCCACGTAGTCCAACGTACGAACCACAGCCCAGCTGATCGGGAATTGACTTTAGATATCTGTCCACTTTCCTCTTAAAGGCAGGCAGGAGGTCTATTGATCATTCCCCTTATGCATGGTGGGATGCTGTTGAACAGTCTTGGGCCTCAGAAATTTATTGTGTTTTCTCTTAGTGTACTTATGGCACCCCTGCTCTTCACTGAGGGTATGTTGCATCTCCTGGCCAGTCTTTTGCTTTTGTAGGGAGTGATTTGTGTGCAAATTTAGGACCAGTACCGCTAGAATTTTCCAGGTGTAGATTATAATGCATCTCTATAGTTCTCTCCCTAGATCACATGATAACCTTGAAAAACTGATTTCTACTGTATCTTTGGCTCATGTGGGTGCTTCAGTGTCCATCTGAAGGAGGGAGGGAGGGGGTGTTACAGGCCCTAGTTGCGAGGTAACACCTTTCTTCTGTCACTCTTCACAAAGTCAAGGTTATATACCCCGTAAGTCCCTAGAGCTTTTGTCGGTTTTAGTTTTCTTGAAGGCTCCTTCACTTCACCTGTCTCAGAACCCAGTATAAGCTCACCTCTCTCAGGATTAAAAATACTCGCTTTTACCCTAACCCCAGAGATGATGCTCAGCTGAGATGCTGAGGTGCTGAGATGAACCTAAAATGCAGCTGGTACTCAGGTGATCCTAAACCGCAGCTAGTGCTCAGGTGAACTTTAAGGAGCACGTTAGTTCCCCTGTCTTCTAATATGTTTTTCCCCTATAATCTACCTTGTCCATAATTACTATAGCATTTGCTTTGTCTGCTTTCGTAAGGTTAATTCATGGTATAACTTAACAAATCTTTGAGGACAACTGGACAAGGTAGATTACAGGGGAAAAATAAACGTGATATTAGGAGACAGGGAAACTCACGAGCCTCTTAAGCCTCGCTGGTGATGCTCGCTGGTGATGCTCGCTGGTGATGCTCGCTGGTGATGCTCGCATCTGTAACAGATTGTACGAGTTATGAGAAACATCTCAATGTAAAAAAGTGTTGAACCAAAATTCACCAAGTCGAGAAGGTTGAGTGAGGATGAGAAGGGGGAGGGAGGAGGGAGGATAGGGAGGGAGGGGAGGAGGGAGGGGAAGGAGGAAGGGGAGGAGGGAGGATAGGGGAGGGGAGGAGGGAGGATAGGGGAGGGGAGGAGGGAGGATAGGGGAGGGGAGGAAGGAGGATAGGGGAGGGAGGAGGAGGATAGGGGAGGGAGGAGGGAGGATAGGGGAGGGAGGAGGGAGGATAGGGGAGGGAGGAGGGAGGATAGGGGAGGGAAGGGGAAGTGAGAGACCTGGCAGATAACATGGGGAGGCGCCACACCCACCTGATGGATGAACACCTGGGGAACGAAGGAACATTTAAGCAAGGGAAGAATACGCGGAGGGAGCAGGGAGAAGAACGGCACGCGGAGGGAGGGGAGAACGGCACGCGGAGGGAGGGGAGAACGGCACGCGGAGGGAGGGGAGAACGGCACGCGGAGGGAGGGGAGAACGGCACGCGGAGGGAGGGGAGAACGGCACGCGGAGGGAGGGGAGAACGGCACGCGGGGGAGGGGAAGAACGAGAGAGGTAAATACGTCAGCTAATGAATAAACAAGAAGACAACGCTAGTCAAGCTAGTCAATTATGACAATAAATCAGGCGACTAGACAGGAAGATCCGAGCCGTTCAACGGCAGACAAGTAATACTAGGTCAACGGGGATGGTGTGCGAGAGAGTAAACAAATAATTCGGTAAAGAGGTAACGTTCAAAAACTGAGGCTGGGTAATGCGTCAGAAAACGAACGGTGCAAAATTTAAGCAGGTTGGTTACTGCACCCTCGTGCCTTGACAACAATCTAAACAATCTAAACACGAATTCAAGGTCAAGAAGTTCCGTAGTAGTAGTTGTCGTAGTAGCACTAGCAGTAGTAGTATATAATATCGTAGTAGTATATAATATCGTAGTAGTAGTAGTAGTAATATATAATGATATCGTAGTAGTAGTAGTAGGTATAGTCGTAGTAGTAGTAGGTATAGTCGTAGTAGTAGGTATAGTCGTGGTAGTAGTAGGTATAGTCGTAGTAGTAGAGGTATAGTCGTAGTAGTAGTAGGTATAGTCGTAGTAGTAGAGTATAGTCGTAGTAGTAGTAGGTATAGTCGTAGTAGTAGGTATAGTCGTAGTAGTAGGTATAGTCGTATAGTAGTAGTAGGTATAGTCGTAGTAGTAGGTATAGTCGTAGTGTAGTAGGTATAGTCTAGTAGTAGTAGTGGTATAGTCGTAGTAGTAGTAGGTATAGTCGTAGTAGTAGTAGGTATAGTCGTAGTAGTAGTAGGTATAGTCGTAGTAGTAGTAGGTATAGTCGTAGTAGTAGGTATAGTCGTAGTAGTAGTAGGTATAGTCGTAGTAGTAGTAGGTATAGTCGTAGTAGTAGGTATAGTCGTAGTAGTAGTAGGTATAGTCGTAGTAGTAGTAGGTATAGTAGTAGTAGTAGTAGGTATATACACACACAACCCGCACATATAAAAGAGAGGAGCTTACGACGACGTTTCGGCCCGACTTGGACCATTTACAAAGTCACACTGTAGGTATAGTCGTAGTAGTAGAAATAGTTGTACTAGTAGTAGAAATGGTAATAATAGTTACTAGTACTACTACGAGAAACAGTTCAGCAATAAATTAGGAGAACAAGGACTAAATATACACATTAAAGCTATTACATGCAAACTACTGGATACATTACTATCAAAACGTCTAACTGTGAATTATCAAGCCTGAGTAATTACCAGCTTTGAATACCACTTTTGCTTATTGAACCTAGTAATGGTAGAGGGGCCGGTTACCGAGAGAAAATATCAAGGATCCAGATAGCCGCTAGAGTGCCACTAACCACGAATTTACTCACAAAAGATTCGATAAGTTCAGAGCTTGAGGTCGAACCAGAGGATAAGGGCGTTTACGATGGCTCACTGGAAGGTTGTACTGATGTGGGATTCTGGCGTTATCCAGAGGCATGGATGCTATCTAAGAAGGAAGACAGTGGGTTTGAGATGCTGTTATCGAGATGGGAGAGGGAAAAGGAGTCGAGAAGTTAGTCCAGCAGAGGGAATGACTGATCAGGGATGCTGGGGTTTATCCCAGGAGAATGTTAGATCAGGGATGCTGGTGTTTTCCCAGGAGAATGTGGGTTCAGGGATGCTGGGGTCATCCCAGGAGAATGTTGGATCAGGGATGCTGGGGTTATCCCAGGAGAATGTGGGTTCAGGGATGCTGGGGTTATCCCAGAAGAATGTGGGTTCAGGGATGCTGAGGTTTTCCCAGGAGAATTTGGGTATAGGGATGCTGGGGTCATCCCAGGTAAATGTTAGATCAGGGATGCTGGTGTTTTCCCAGGAGAATGTGGGTTCAGGGATGCTGGGGTCATCCAAGGAGAATGTTGGATCAGGGATGCTGGGGTTTTCCCAGGAGAATGTAGGGTCAGGGATGCTGGGGTTTTCCCAGGAGAATGTAGGGTCAGGGATGCTGGGGTTTTCCCAGGAGAATGTAGGATCAGGGATGCTGGGGCTATCCCAGGAGAATGTTGGATCAGGGATGCTGGGGTTATCGCAGGAGAATGTTGGATCAGGGATGCTGGGGTTATCGCAGGAGAATGTTGGATCAGGGATGCTGGGGTTATCGCAGGAGAATGTTGGATCAGGGATGCTGGGGCTATCCCAGAATATAGGGTCAGGGATGCTGGGGTAATAAATCTAACATACTCTACAAATAACAATGTTAAACAACACCATAACTACATCTACATGAAAATGTTATCATAATGTATATGCGGGTTACAGACCCATACATAATAAGCACATACATCACACCACGCATGTTGTGTTCCTGAGAGGGTGGGCTCACACCTCCCTCATTATCACATACACTCACCCACATAGTGTAACACAACACACACTTTCAAAAGTGTCCTTAAATAGAGATATACTACTATATACTAAAGTGGAAAATCCTTATTACATTCCTGAGAGAGAGAGAGAGAGAGAGAGAGAGAGGAGAGAGAGGGGAGAGGTATTTAGGTGTGAGGAGGCCATGAAGAAGGTAGGCAGGTGTGAAGTCTGCCGCGAGAGTTAACCTCCCCAGCACAAGGCCACGATAAAGATTGAAAGGGGGGGAAGGAGAGAGGGGTAGAAAAGAATAACTGGGAGAGGAGGAAATGTAGGAGGAGCGGAGGAAGGGATGGGGGGAGAAGAGAATAAGGAAAAATAACACAGCTGTGACTAGTTTCAAGAGTAAGTCGACCCTAGCATCCCTGCCAACAGCAATATTTGCAAGGTTTGCTGCTGGTACCGGAGGCTTACCTTTGAAGAGTTTCGAGAGTATCTACTCTCTGAGCCCGGCCATGGGCCAGGCTCGTCTGGGGCTTGGTCATTGTAGTTCCTCTACCCTGGCAGCCCAGCCTGAAGCCAAGTTTCCTCGCTGACTGTTTAATCAACCTGGCTGTTGCCGTTCCCGGCGCGTTGGTCCACTTAGCCATCACATCCCAGTTCATCTGGCGCCTGATGGAGGTACTGATCCAGTTTCCCCAGTCCCTCTTCCCCTTCTCAATGAGATACGAGTGGGGTGAGAGGGAAGCAACATACCAAGTCATGACTACCAGAGTGTAAACAGAGATTCTGCAGCTGAAGCAGGCAGCAACCCTCCTGTCTGGTCGTGCACGACACTCAACATCTGCGTCTACCTTCTTTGTGGCCAAGAATGGTGGCCAGGGAGGAAGGGCCCTAGGGATGGCGGCTACTGAGGAAGGGGTGATTGTTAGGAAGGAAGGGTGGCCAGTAAGAAAGGGAAGGAAAGGACTGGGACTGAGGGAAGGGAATGGAAAAAGCGAGTGAATAATTGTTCGTGTCATGCAAGTTTTATAGGAAGAAAGGAATGAATAAAAATGAGAGAGGGAGCGATGGAAAGAAGGGGAGAAATGAGGGAGAGAAGAAGGAAAAAAAGTGCGAAAAGATAACAAGGGAACGTTGGATAAGCTGTACGGATGGATGGAGGGAAGGATAGATAACGAGTAGATAAACCTCTCCCCATCCCTCCACAAGGCCACATTACATTCACACACACACACACACACACACGACACAGTTGCATATGTGGGTGCAGTATTCACAGAGATGCCGAAGCCACATTACGTTCCCGTTAATATTTTTAAATACAGTTTTATTTCTGGAGGTGAAGCGACGATGATGAGAGTGGCAGGAGCTGCTGTAGTGTGTAGACGCACTGCATGTTGACGTGCTGTCTTGTGTCCTCTCACCCAACACTGTCTTGTTATTGTCTTCCCAAAACTGCGGCTCAAGCTACACAATAGTGTTACTATCACCATCACTCACATTTGTGATAGTAACACTAGAAATATAATATAATATATATATATATATATATATATATATATATATATATATATATATATATATATATATATATATATATATATATTCTTCTTCTTTCAACAAATCGGCCGCTTCCCACCAAGGCAGGGTGGCCCAAAGAGAAAAACAAAAGTTTCTCTTTTTAACTTTAGTAATGTATACAGGAGAAGGGGTTACTAGCCCCTTGCTCCCGGCATTTTAGTCGACTCTTACGACACGCATGGCTTACGGAGGAAGAATTCTGTTCCACTTCCCCATGGAGATAAGAGGAAATAAGAACAAGAACTAGTAAGAAAATAGAAGAAAACCCAGAGGGGTGTGTATATATATGCTTGTACATGAATGTGTAATGTGACCTAAGTGTAAGTAAAAGTAACAAGACATGCCTGAAATCTTGCATGTTTATGAGACAGAAAAAAGACACCAGCAATCCTACCATCATGTAAAACAATTACAGGCTTCCGTTTTACACTCATTTGGCAAGACGGTAGTACCTCCCTGGGCGGTTGCTGTCTACCAGCATACTACCTAGGTATATATAGGTATATATATATATATATATATATATATAATATATATATATATATATATATATATATATATATATATATATATATATGCCGAACAGTTAAAACTGGTCAATTGGAAAGAACTTAAATAAAATTAAGTCCTTTCTAAAATTTTCTCTCTTATACGTTTAAATTTTTTTTTCATTTAAGTTAATGTAAAAATTAATAATTTTGTACCAAAAGAACGTTAGAAAACTTACCTAACCTTATTATAACAAGTGCAATTTAATTTAGCCTAACCCAACTAAATATATTTTAGATAAGTTTACAATAATTTATTAATAAACAAACAGAATGAAATGAAATATATTTTTTTCGTTAGGTTCAGAATGATTTTTTCGAAATTACTGCATACACAAATTTTAGCTTGCTTTATTCGGCAAGAAGAGCTATTTAAGCCAAAATAGCAAGTTTTCCCTATATATATATATATATATATATATATATATATATATATATATATATATATATATATATATATATATATATATATATATTAAATATAGGGAGGTACCACCTCTAGAATTTTACTGGGGACGCTCATCCTCAGAGAAGACAATAAGCGTACCTCAGGGAAAACTCGAGTTCTCCCAGAGCTGTTTGAATATATATATATATATATATATATATATATATATATATATATATGAGAGAGAGAGAGAGAGAAGAGAAAGATTGCAGTCAGCAGGAATCGAACCCACTACAGAGACTGACAAGGCTCCCAAAGTGGCCGAATGGATATGAGCGTCACTTTGGGAGCCTTGTCAGTCTCCCTGTAGTGGGTTCGATTCCTGCTGATTGCTATCTTTCTCTGTATATACCCGTTTGTTTCTGCGTGATATTTTGATTATATATTATGCAAATATCACGAACAAGCAATACAAGATGCAAATCAATCACGGAAGGGGGCGAGTTGAGTGATAGCTCTAGGCCCTTCGTGTTGCAATCAACACATCAGGAACTTGCAATGTTGCAGAAAAGAGGAAAAGGTCCAAGTAAATACAGCCACAGAATTCAATCCCATAACATTCACCTCCCAGCCAGGCCGTGAAATTACACTTACAGTGCATCGATCCACTCCAGCATGGGTTCCTCTATAAGGATGGCGCCATCCCTAGAACACTCGTAGTGTCTGCCATATGAGAATAGTTTCAGCTTTCCCAATATCTATTGGCTAGTGGATATACAAGTTGCTTAATTGTAATTACACGTGCAATGATTACGAAGATCCAAATTACAAAAAAGCAAATAAAGTGAATAAACCTCCTGAACTATTGTTCAAACAGTAGTTTATAACAGTTTATACCATAAGAAAATGTCACCAATATTACTTGGTAAGTTATTCTTGTAAGTACCCTTGAGAAACCGATCTCACTCAGACAAGAGCTAGCATCTTCGCTTGCCCCAGACTCCTGTGCACTTAAGAGCACTTTATCCTCTTTTTCTTAGTTAAGCTTCAAGCTTACTGGAAATGCCGAAACAACTCAGGATATACCGTATCTTAGCGTGTGAAACCTCACCGCCATACGCTAAGTTAAACCTGGCCCTTGGATGTTAACAAACTTTATAAATACAAGAGCCTCCAGGTCGTAAACAACCGTTTATCAAACTGTGAAGGCTTCGACCTGTTTACAACCTCTGTATATGACGCTGTTACATTAGCCTAAAATAAAACATAAATGCGTTTCGGTATTACGAACAGTGTTCAAATTCCTGTTGTACTCGGCCGTAAAAGAAGAATACCACGTGAGGGCGCAATGAATAAAGCAGCTATGAAATGTAAAGAACATGATATAGACCAGATGTTTGCTTGAGTACCTGTATATTCCCACCACCAATATTATTTAAAGAATTCACAAACGAGTTTTCCAAAAAGCATGAGTAGATTACGCGAGAGAGAGAGAGAGAGAGAGAGAGAGAGAGAGAGAGAGTGAGAGAGAGAATTCTCACTGGCTATGGCTTATACACCCATACAGTGTTAATCAACTGGTATCAGATGAGGGACTGATCACCAAAACTGTCTAGTTACAAAGTAAGCTAACTTAGATCCTCATTTTGACTGACCTTTAGAAATGGTAGTTATCCCAGCGTGAACTGGGGTCTCATCATTCACACCGCCAGTACACTACTGTGCTCCAAGATGATCGATGCTATGAAGGATGTTTGCTTACATGTGATGCACATCACATGTGTCACGGGAACACACCACATAAATGTGTCACGGGAACACACCACATACATGTGTCACGGGAACACACCACATGTGTCACGGGAACACACCACATGTGTCACGGGAACACACCACATGTGTCACGGGAACACACCACATGTGTCACGGGAACACACCACATGTGTCACGGGAACACACCACATGTGTCACGGGAACACACCATATGTGTCACGGGAACACACCACATCCACTGCACAATGACAAAGTTTCCTTCCTTCCAGTCAACATATTCTGGTGTCTATTGGAAAATTAAACACAAATGTAGTGTAATGCGATCCTTTATTGACAACGTTTCGCCCACACAGTGGGCTTTATCAAGTCTGTTTGTGACTGTGGGTGAAACGTAGTCAATAAAGGATAGCATTACACTGCATTTGTGTCTATTTTTCCATCGTATCGGTATTTTATACCATTTATCTCCTGGTGTCTATTACTGCAGAAAGCAACCTTCCAGTTACAAGAGTCTGCAGAATTTCTCAATATGTACCTCATGCCACGAACAATGCTCTCTGTTTATAAGCAAATGTCTGCAGCTTAAACAGCCATGAAGTATAAGAGAATTACACGAATCTGGCATTATGTGATCCTTCATAGTGACCAAACAAAAAACAAAAATGGCATTCTTAAAACCTCTACTAAGAGGTTCACACACATAGGCTGCTGATCCTCATGATACATGGAGTTTATTTGTTGATATCTTTCCTTGCAGTGATCTCTTGAGTTACAGACTCGTACACGCCCGGTTCACAACCCTCCAGGACTATAAATACATTCTAGTTCAACTAAATTGCTGTGTTACTCAGATATCAACAACCTGAGTTGGTACAGGTGATACTAGGGGAAACATCAGGTAAACAGTGGTGGTGGGCCCAGGTGACAGCAACATACACAGTGGTGGTGGACACAGGTGACAGCAACATACACAGTGGTGGTAGACACAGGTGACAGCAACATACACAGTGGTGGTGGACACAGGTGACAGCAACATACACAGTGGTGGTAGACACAGGTGACAGCAACATACACAGTGGTGGTGGACACAGGTGACAGCAACATACAGTGGTGGTAGACACAGGTGACAGCAACATACACAGTGGTGGTGGACACAGTGACAGCAACATACACAGTGGTGGGGCAGGTGACAGCAACATAACAAAAAAAAAAAAAAAAAAAAAAAAAAAAAAAAAAAAAAAAAAAAAAAAAAAAAAAAAAAAAAAAAAAAAAAAAAAAAAAAAAAAAAGTGGTGGTGGACCGGTGACAGCAACATACCAGTGGTGGGACCAGGGCATACATACACAGTGGTGGACACAGGTGAAGAACATACAGTGTGGAACAGGTGACAGCAACAACACAGTGGTGGGGACAGGTGACAGCAACATACACAGTGGTGGAGCCAGGTGAAGCAACATACACAGTGTGGTGCCCAGGTGACACAACATAAACAGTGGTGGTGCCAGGTGACAGCAACATCACAGGGTGGTGCCAGGTGACAGCAACAACAGTGGTGTAGACACAGGTGACAGCAACAACACAGTGGTGGTGACAAGGTGACAGCAACATACAGTGGTGGTGGACCAGGTGACAGACATAACAGTGGTGGTAGACACAGGTGACATCAACATACACAGTGGTGGCGGTGAACACAAGGTGAACAGTACAACATACACAGTGGTGGTACATAGGTGACACAACATAACAGTGGTGGTAGACACAGGTGACGCAACATACACAGTGGTGGGCCAGGTGACAGAACATAAACAGTGGTGTAGACACAGGTGACAGCAATACACAGTGGTGGTGCAGGGACACAACAAGGTGGAGCACGGGCAACTAACAGTGGTGGTAGACACAGGTGACCAACATACACAGTGGTGGTGGACAAGGTGACAGCAACATACAGTGGTGGTGGACACAGGTGACAGCAACATACACAGTGGTGGTGGACACAGGTGACAGCAACATACACAGTGGTGGTGGACACAGGTGACAGCAACATACACAGTGGTGGTGGCAGGTGCACAACATACACAGTGGTGGAGGGCACAGGTGACAGCAACATACACAGTGGTGGTGCCAGGTGACAGCAACATACACAGTGGTGGTAGACACAGGTGACAGCAACATACAGTGGTGGTAGACACAGGTGACAGCAACATACAAGTGGTGGTGACACAGGTGACAGCAACATAACAGTGGTGGTGGACACAGGTGACAGCAACACACAGTGGTGGTGGCCCAGGTGACAGCAACATACCAGTGGTGGGCCCAGGTGACAGCAACATACACAGTGTGGTGGCCAAGTGACAAAAAAAACAGTGGTAGGGCCCAGGTGACACAACATACACAGTGGTTTGGCCCAGGTGACAACAACAGTGGTGTGACACAGGGCAGCAACTACACAGTGGTGTAACACAGGTGACACAACATACACAGTGGTGGTGACACAGGTACAGCAACATACACAGTGGTGGTGACACAGGTGACACAACATACACAGTGGTGGACAAGGTGACAACAACACAGTGTGGAACAGGTGACAGCAACATACAAGTGGTGGTGGACACAGGTGACAGCAACATACACAGTGGTGGTGAGACACAGGTACAGCAACATACACAGTGGTGGTGGGCCCAGGTGACAGCAACATAAACAGTGGTGGTAGACACAGGTGACAGCAACATACACAGTGGTGGTAGACACAGGTGACAGCAACATACAGTGGTGGTAGACACAGGTGACAGCAACATACACAGTGGTGGTAGACACAGGTGACAGCAACATACACAGTGGTGGTGGAATAGGTGACAGCAACATACAGTGGTGGTAGACACAGGTGAAGCAACATACACAGGTGGTGGACACAGGTGACAGCAACATACACAGTGGTGGTGGCACAGGTGACAGCAACATACACAGTGGTGGACACAGGTGACAGCAACATACACAGTGGTGGTAAACACAGGTGACAGCAACATACACAGTGGTGGTGGACATAGGTGACAGCAACATACACAGTGGTGGTAGACACAGGTGACAGCAACATACACAGTGGTGGTGGAAAGGTGACAGAACATACACAGTGGTGGTGGACACAGGTGACAGCAACATACACAGTGGTGGTGGACACAGGTGACAGCAACATACACAGTGGTGGTGGACATAGGTGACAGCAACATACACAGTGGTGGTAGACACAGGTGACAGGAACATACACAGTGGTGGTGGACACAGGTGACAGCAACATACACAGTGGTGGTGGACACAGGTGACAGCAACATACACAGTGGTGGTGGACACAGGTGACAGCAACATACACAGTGGTGGTAGACACAGGTGACACCAACATACACAGTGGTGGTGGACATAGGTGACAGCAACATACACAGTTTTGGTAAACACAGGTGACAGCAACATTGGTGGTGGACATAGGTGACAGCAACATAAACAATGGTGGTAGACACAGGTGACAGCAACATACACAGTGGTGGTGAACACAGGTGACAGCAACATACACAGTGGTGGTGGGCCCAGGTGACAGCAACATACACAGTGGTGGTAGACACAGGTGACAGCAACATACACAGTGGTGGTGGACACAGGTGACAGCAACATACACAGTGGTGGTGGGCCCAGGTGACAGCAACATACACAGTGGTGGTGGACACAGGTGACAGCAACATACACAGTGGTGGTAGACACAGGTGACAGCAACATACACAGTGGTGGTGGACACAGGTGACAGCAACATACACAGTGGTGGTGGACACAGGTGACAGCAACATACACAGTGGTGGTGGACACAGGTGACAGCAACATACAAAAATGAGAAGTCACCTTCCTATATTATCACAGGGCGGACCCGCATCCACTCCTTTTCTAGCTTCGGGCATCCTCTTCCCTCCTTGTATCAGCCTTGCAGTCCTCTCTGCAATTCCCCTTCCTTGAACTGGGTATTATTATCTTCCTAGAATTTATTATTATTATCTTCCTATAGTTGGGTAATATTGTATTACCTTTTAAGCTGACACCATCCCCCCAAAACAGACACTATCTCATAGCTGACACAGTACCTCAAAACTGACAGCACCTCAACGCTGACATCACCGCTGATGCAATCCCCGGGGATGGTTACCATGGAAATAAATACCAACTATGTAGTGGTACGCAAACATCTCGTCCGACTCATTTTACACACACACACACACACACACACACACACACACACACACACACACACACACACACACACGTTTTAATTTTTATTTCTTTCAAAAGATATTACCTAATATTTACTTTGTGTCATTTTGTTAGTGACGGTAAAATACCAGACATGTTGAGAGCGATTATCCTGTATTTGCTTGTAACATAATTTTTAAATATATATCCACATATACTCCTGTAAGTTCTTTCAAAACCTAATTCCTAAGTCTTTTGTATATAGAGGGCGGTGGGTAAGCGTACTTACCTTTGATATACCTCTGATGAGTTCCGAGAGTCTTTGTACTCCCAGAGCCCGGCTATGGGTCAGGCTCGTCTGGTGCTTGCCTGGTCAACCTGGTTGTTGCTGTTTTATAAGGTCTTAGTTTTTCCAGTAAATCTTCCTGGTGACTGACGCTGATGGTTGTTAGTCTGGGAGACCGACACTTGTACTTCACTTTCCTGTCTCTTCTTATGCACCTTGCTAAGTGCTCTTTTGTCAACAATGTAGATAAATAGTTCAGAGAGCCAACAAGTTGATAAAGTAGACACGTGTGCTACACTGGGGTAGCTTTCCTGTGGAAACGTTTAGCCACACAGTGGCTTCATCAGTCCAATACAAAGACCAATGGTGAAGATCAGGAAGAGTTTGAGGTAATTAGTCCCTCAGCCTGGAGTCGCCACTGTATGGCTAAACTTGTCCGCAATAAAGATACCCAGGTGTTGCACATGTGTTTAATTCATCAGTAAAGATACCCAGGTGTTGCACATGTGTCTAATTCATCAGTAAAGATACCCAGGTTGCGTATGTGTCTAATTCATCAGTAAAGATACCCAGGTGTTGCACATGTGTCTAATTCATCAGTAAAGATACCCAGGTGTTGCACATGTGTCTAATTCATCAGTAAAGATACCCAGGTGTTGCACATGTGTCTAATTCATCAGTAAAGATACCCAGGTTGCGTATGTGTCTAATTCATCAGTAAAGATACCCAGGTGTTGCACATGTGTCTAATTCATCAGTAAAGATACCCAGGTGTTGCACATGTGTCTAATTCATCAGTAAAGATACCCAGGTATTGCACATGTGTCTAATTCATCAGTAAAGATACCCAGGTGTTGCACATGTGTCTAATTCATCAGTAAAGATACCCAGGTGTTGCACATGTGTCTAATTCATCAGTAAAGATACCCAGGTGTTGCACATGTGTCTAATTCATCAGTAAAGATACCTATGTGTTGCACACATGTCTAATTCATCAAGGAAGTAATAGGTTTTTGACAAGATTCACATATCTGTATACAGACCATGTTTATCTACCTGGCTGGAGAGTACCTGGAGAATGTTCAGTGCCCTCGCGGCCCACTCCTAAACCAGGCCTCCGGGTGGATGACCTGGTCCACCAGGCTGTTGGAGCCGAAGTAAAACTAGGCACCGAAGCCCGGGAATGACTGAAGAAACTTGTCCAGCTCTTTCTTGAAGACAGCAGGTAACCCTTGGTAATCCCACTTGTGTATAAACAGAGGACGTTGAAATCATGGTGCCTTCATACTAACTGAATTTTCCCTTATTGTACTCTTTGTATCCCTGCTTTTTCCTGTTGTACTCTTTGTACCCCTGCTTTTCCCTTATTGTACTCTTTGTATCCATGCTTTTCTCTTATTGTACTCTTTGTATCCCTGTTTTTCCCTTATTGTACTCTTTGTATCTCTGTTTTTCCCTTATTGTACTCTTTGTACCCCTGCTTTTCCCTTTTTGTACTCTTTGTACCCCGGCTTTTCCCTTATTGTACTCTTTGCACCCCTACTTTTCCCTTATTGTTCCCCTGTTTTTCCCTCATTGTACTCTTTGCACCAATTACTAAGTTTCTTTCATGGGAAATCATCTGCATGTGCAGATCTGAAAATTAATCCTTTCAGATTTTTCCAGGTGTAGATTATAATATACTTCTCTCTTGGCGGCGTTCCAAAGAGTACAAATCGAGGGACCTTAAACGTTCCCAGTAATTTATATGTTTATCTGAATCCATACAAGCAGTGAAGGCTCTCTGCACATTCTTCAGGTCCGCAATTTTGTCTGCCTTGAATGGAGTTGTTATAATATTTGAAAAGCATCATATGCCTTTGAAATGAAGAGTAATGATAAAAACTGCTGAAAAGAAGCCAAGACCCGAAGGAACATCACCATTACGCAAGACACCAGGTGGAAGATGTGCCGGTAGCTACCAGGATGTGCTGGTAGCTCCCAGGTGGAGGATGTGCTGGTAGCTACCAGGCGAAGGGTGTCCGACACACCCCTGAAATATACGCCACTATAATAAACAAATAAATAAATGATAAGGCCCGAAAAAATGGAATCAAATTAAAAACTAAGAGACGGGGGTTGACCATTATGAATCAAACAGAGGTGTTTCAAACACTAATGCAAAGTGATGGAGATAAGAGAAGTATCTGAAGAGCCACCACGACACACCAACATAACTTTAAGACCAAGTCACAGGATTTAATAAGGCAGCAAATCTTGCTTAACGAACCTAATAAAATTCTATGAGAGGTTGATGGAAATCTGAGAGGAATGGGAGGGACTGGTCGGGTGAATACTCTCGAGTATCAAGAAGCCTTCGTTATTGTTCCCAGGTGAGACTCCTCAACATATCAGAAGGTGACAGAGGTATTTCAATAAGAGCAGTTGCTAAAACACTAAAAGCAGATAATTGGGCGACATTGTTGAGAGATGAAACATCAGGTCTGTTCAAAAAAAAAAAAAAATGGTGAAAATAAAACAAAGTGAATCCTGTATAATTCGGCCTGCTGAAGAGGGCCTCAGTGATAAAACGAAATACGCAGTTCTCTTATTTTGTTTAATTTTCTCATGTGTCAGTTCGAATAGTCCTATGCGTTTTTTAATAATGTAAACTTGAAGACGGTACAAACAGGACAAAGAGCCAGAAACTAACAGCACTTTGAGAAACTTCATTAATGACCCAGGAAATGGAGTTAAAGTTTAGGTTGAAGTGCAAATTAATGAAGATACGATCATTAAGATGTAAGTAGCGACATCGTGTTTCCTGCGAGGGAATCAACTCCTGGCATGGACAAAGAAGAAAGCCCAGAGGGCAGACAGAACACCCATCTCCTGAGGCGCACAAGCTGGAGAGCATCAGTGGCGCCGGCAGTGATGGCAAATGTAAGGCTTACCTTCAGGAACCTAAGGTGAAACTGAAGATGCTATACACTATATATGCAAGCTCAGTCCTCTATCATGCAGCAAAGGTTAAGTTTATTATAAATGCAAAACATGGAACGAGTAAAAGATGACTCCATATATGGAATCAATGATATGATAAAACACAAGGGGCTAGGAACTAATTGCTCAAGTCGATTGAAGACACCGAGTAGCAAATTGCATCCCAACCCCTTGAAACACAGCTGAGTAAACACACACACATACACAATGAAGATAGTCACAATAGCACCACGGACACAAACATACGCCCAACCATAAATTTTTGCAACACTTATGTATGTATAATCTTTATAACAAGCAACAAGAGAGAGAGAGGAGCAGATAAATCTGAATGCAACCAAACACAGGCATTAAACTACACAGGGAGGAGGGAGGCAGATCGATGAGGGAGAGGAGGGAGAATGAGGGACAACAAAGCGAGTAATGTGTTTTTATTGAGAGAAGGGGCACTGATGGCCGGAGGGTAAGGGAGAGGCGAAACAAACAATAAACTAGAATAATAGGAAAGTGTAATAAAGGAAGCAATAGGACAGTGCGACCAGGATATATGGTCTGCATAGTTTATACTGTGAAAGTTGAAAGACCTGGTAGGAAAAACAATGATCTCAACGACATCATCAAGAGGAGACTTGCCACAGCCTGAAGCAAAGCCGAGTGAGAACCTTGATTTCTTTTGTCTCTCAGTCCTGATAATCCTGCATGTCCCCTCCCCCACCGACGGGATTACATAATAACCCTGGAGGGAACAGCAGGCAGATGGTGTGGGACTACGAATGTCTCTTTATTGTGGCTGACACATCAACATAAGTGTTGGTCATCAGGGAGGTGTTGCCGATCATAGGGAAGCAGACAAGCTCAATACTTGAAAGTATTTGGACTATCATTACCACACCGTACCAATATGATTGCAGACCCATTGGTCCTTTGGAAAGGACCATTATGTTCCCAAATAATTGAATCTCGGGACCATGGAAACAACCACATATTCAAGAATGCTTCAACGTGGTACTCGCGAGGAAAAGCACCAGCTGCATCCTGGTTGTTTTTCCGTTCTTCTGCAGTCAATCTGAACACTTTCTAATTAATAAATGCAGAGAGACTAACATTTTAGTAGCAGGAGAAACAAATATTGATGAAGAAAATTTGACAAGCTGTAACTAACCTAGAGAACCCACAAGATACCCTCTCTCTCTCTCCTGTCTTCTGAAAGTGGAATATAACCTTGGTCGGTCTGTGTCAAGAACTGTAATATTAGAATCAAACAATGGAGTTGGATGTCATCAGAATGTAATTAGAAGCCAAGCGAGATCTATAACCCACTACGATCAAATGAACGTAGATAAACACACTTACGCATTAATGTGCAATGTAAATAGACCTACAATGTTGTAGTAGTCAGGCTATCTTACAAGTACTTCTGGTAGTTTGGTATATAATCTGCCGGTGATCAAACGACATATAAAGTACGTAGTCATCCCATAATCTCTTTACTGAAAACTATGTGAAGAGGCCATAAAACTTTTAATGCCTATGTCTTAGCATTTTTGCGTATCAATAAGTTCTTGCGCTACCGTTCACAAGAGCTGCTGCTGTAAAATCTGAGTCTAACCATTACCACCAGAGGTGGTACATCTTTAGATTATACCAGGGTACCTCAGTGCCTTCAGGCGGGTGCCACGGTACGTGTATACCTCCAGGTGGGTGCCAGAGTACCTGTGTGCCTCCAAGTGGGTGTCAGGGTACCTGTGTGCCTCCAGGCGGGTGCCAGGGAACCTGTGTTCCTCCCGGTGGGTGCCAGGGTACCTGTGTATCTCCAAGTAGTTACCAAGGTACCTGTGTACCTCTAGGTGGGAACCAGGGTACCTTCAGAGTCAAATAAGATAAACAATAAACAGAGTAGCAGCGCCGCCGTCCGTGTGGAAATACCAGACATAGTGTAGGCAACCTGAGCTGAGGGGCGGTTGGTGTGTGTGTGTGTGTGTGTGTGAGAGAGAGAGAGAGAGAGAGAGAGAGAGAGAGAGAGCACTGTATTCACCCAGAACAGTAGACTAAAGTCCAGGTACCTATTTACTACTAAGTGAACTACAGTAGAGTACCAGGTGTAAGGAGACCTGCCCACACTCGCCCCACGGAAATACAACCCGCGTTCTTTATGTTGGGCTTATATATCGTTCGTGTTGTAAAACATTAGTAAATTCAAGACCGAAAACCTCCTGGGCAAAAGCCGTGCGAGGTTTGGGCTTACTGAAGCTGGAATTACAAGCTTGTACGTTAAAAACAAGGACAAGCAATACCAGTGTTCATAATACAGCTTGAAACGCCCAGAGGCTACACAACCTATGTACGTATGTGTCAGTAACAAACATGGTCAAGTTGCTGGAGCTGATGCGAGAACAAATACGTACTCAAACATGCTCACAATTATAAACAAACACGCGCACGCGCGCACACATACACAAGAAAGGGGCAGCATTCGGGGACAATAATATCCTTGGGGGTCACTTTGCAAAATAAATATTAGTTGCCTTGCAGGATGAAAGAGAGAGAGAGAGAGAAAGAGAGAGAGAGAGAGAGAGAGAGAGAGAGAGAGAGAGAGAGAGAGAGAGAGAAACGCAGACGTAGCAAGCCTCGAGAGAGTAAGTAAAGCTCTCAAAACACCGCCTAATTATTATTTTGACAGCGTGGGCGCCCAAGGAATACTTGCCTGCTTATTGAGGTCAAGGCTCCTCCATCTTTTTTATCTCTCCCTTCCTCCGTCTTCACTCTCATCTCTCTCTCTCTCTCTCCCCATATCAGTGTCTCCTTCCTATCTCGCTGGTTTCCTCCATCTCTGTCGTCTTTCCCCGTCTCTCTCCTCCCTCCTTCCTCTCTGTTTCTGTCTCCTAACACAAGAACACAATATAAAAACCTTCAAATTCTCGTCCTAAAGTAACATTTTCTCACCATCTTTCACCCTTTTCTCCCTATTTATCCCCACAGTGTGCAAAAAAGCTTCTTCCAAAGCTTAGAACACATTTCTCCACCCTGAGCAATCCATTTGTGTCCAACAAAGGGCTATTTATGTGACTTGTGAACCCAGCTGATAAAAATATACGAGTGAGAATTCGCGACCTGTTGATTCTACTTTTTCTAAGGCGATGTTTTGGCACACACTGATGTTTGTGTTATCCATGGATGAGGTGCGAAGGAAGGGTAAGAACGGAGGAGGAGAGGGGTGGGTGAGGGACGGATGAAGGGTGATGGCGGGAGGGCGAGAATATGGGGAAAGAGAATAATAGGGAAATAACGTGGAGCGGGTGGGTAGGGAAGACTGTTTTGAGGTGAGGAGACGGGAGTAAGGGATTTAGAGGCGTGTGGAAGGGATGGGTTTTATTTTCTTAAATAACACGAAAGAAGTGAGGGAGAATCAGGATGAATTGGAATAAACGCAATGAAGGGAGGGATAGGCGCCCATCAGAGGCCCTCCATATAGGCTAGAAAAACAACACTCAGGACTGTCGATTTTCGAGGCGTTAGAGAGGATGGGAAAGAGCAATTTGCAAGATTTACAACGCTCATTCAGTGTTATGACCATAAAACTCACACACAACCATACACACTACCACCCACATGCCATAACTAATCTACCAAAAATATAAACTAATTACACTACGTAAGAAGCATACTACCTACTATCACAATGTTAAATTAACCAACAAATTTTTCAAAAACCTTCGATCTTCAACATCAAAGAAATTACATTAAATTTATCATATCTCTACAGGCAGAGAGTCTGGCTAAAAGTGACACAGTAGCAGGAACACCTGCCAGCAGGAACACGTGCAGGTAGAAACACCTGCCAGCAGGAACACGTGCAGGTAGAAACACCTGAAAGCAGGAACACGTGCAGGTAGAAACACCTGAAAGCAGGAACACGTGCAGGTAGAAACACCTGTCAGCAGGAACACGTGCAGGTAGAAACACCTGCCAGCAGGAACACGTGCAGGTAGAAACACCTGCCAGCAGGAACACGTGCAGGTAGAAACACCTGTCAGCAGGAACACGTGCAGGTAGAAACACCTGCCAGCAGGAACACGTGCAGGTAGAAACACCTGCCAGCAGGAACACGTGCAGGTAGAAACACCTGAAAGTAGGAACACGTGCAGGTAGAAACACCTGAAAGCAGGAACACGTGCAGGTAGAAACACCTGCCAGCAGGAACACGTGCAGGTAGAAACAACTGCCAGCAGGTGAAGAAGAAGAAGAAGAAGAAGAAGAAGAAGAAGAAGAAGAAGAAGAAGAAGAAGAAGAAGAAGAAGAAGAAGAAGAAGAAGAAGAAGAAGAAGAAGAAGAAGAAGAAGAAGAAGAAGAAGAAGAAGAAGAAGAGAAGATGATGATGAGAGCGGGGCTGCGAATAAGTATGTAACGCATACAAGATACAATAGTGTGAGCAACATCAATGTAACATTAAGAGAGGAGCAGAATAACAACACATACCAACACTGTCAACACATCAACACTCAACACTGTTAACATCAACACATACATCTAAAAGGAATCTGGTAAATGTAAGTAGGAACGAACGATAGAGAAAAGAGAGGAGGGAGAGAGAGAGAGAGAGAGAGAGAGAGAGAGAGAGAGAGAGAGAGAGAGAGAGAGAGAGAGAGAGACGAACGAATTGGGAAAGAATGACAGGTAAGAGAAAATAGATATGTGAAGGCAAGACATATTATTCGACACGAGAAAACAGACAAGTCCTTGCTGACATGAAGACATGTCAAACATCTCTTGAAGTCTACTCTCTCTCTCACTCCTGGCTCAACTTTGATGTCTTTACCTTTGAAGGGTTTCGAAAAAGTGTGTCTACTACCGGAGCCCGGCCCTGGGTCAGGTTTGCCTGGTCAACCAGACTGTTGCTACTGGCAGCCTGCTAGCCCACATAATCATCACTGCCTGGTTGATCCAGCGCTTGGCGGAGCACTTGTCGTGTTTCCTCTCGAAGACTTCTACACGTGTCGCAGCAGTGTTTCTCATATCTTCTGGCAAGATGCTCAAAAGTCTGGGACCAAGAATGTTGGAAACAATGTTATCGTATGTTGCCCACGGAGCCCCTGCTTTTCACTGGTTTTATTTTACACATCCTCCCATATCTCTCACTGCAGTATGTTGTTATGGCAGTGTGCAGCTTAAAGACCAGGCCCGCAAGCATCTTCCATATATATATATATATATATATATATATATATATATATATATATATATATATATATATATATATATATTATCGTGCATTTCTCTCTCCTCTGCTACAGTGAGTACATATATATATATATATATATATATATATATATATATATATATATATATATATATATATATATATATATATATATATGTCGTGCCGATTAGGTAAAACTTGCGATTTTGGCTTAAATAGCAACGCTCACCTTGCCATATAAGACAAGCGAAAATTTGTGTATGCAATAATTTCGCCAAAATCATTCTGAACTAACGAAAAAATATATTTCATTGTGTTTGTTTATTATTAAATTAATGTTAACGTATCTAAAATATATTTAGTTGGTTAGGCTAAATTAAATTGCGCTTGTTGTAATAAGGTTAGGTAGGTTTTCAAAGTTTCTCTTGGTACAAAATTATAATTCTTACATTAACATAAATGAAAAATATATATCTTTAAACGTATAAGAGAAATTTTAGAAAGGACTTATTTTAGATGAGTTCTTGCTAATTGACCAGTTTTACCTAATCGGCACGACATATATATATATATATATAAAATGTCGTGCCGAATAGGTAAAACTGGTCAATTAGCAAGAACTCATTTAAAATCAAGTCCTTTCTAAATTTTTCTCTTATACGTTTACAGATATATATTTTTTTTCATTTATGTTAATGTAAAAAAATAATAATTTTGTACCAAAAGAATCTTAGAAAACTTACCTAACCTCATTATAACAAGCTCAATATAATTTAGCCTAATCCAACTAAATATATTTAAGATAAGTTTACAATAATTTAACAATAAACAAATACAATGAAATTTATTTTTTTCGTTAGGTTCAGAATTATTTTTTCCGAAATTACTGCATTCACAAATTGTCGCTTGCCTTATTCAACAAGAAGAGCGTTGCTATTTAAGCCAAAATAACAAGTTTTACCTATTCGGCACGACATATATATATATATATATATATATATATATATATATATATATATATATATATATTATATGACTTCACTTTGAGACATTGCCTTACAATCGCCACATGAGGCAACAACCACACTAATAAATCTACTAAATAGCAACATTAGTTCTGAAGCAACTTTTAACCACTCTGGTGAAGAAGATTTTGTTTAATTAACTCTGAAAGTTAACCTATAAAAACCCAATAAAGTCAGGATGTCGTCAGACACTTTTTAATAAACTACGCACCAAAACAGCCCGACCGAGCCGCGGGGTGTTGACCCTCGAAACCCACTCCAGGTAAACTCCAAGTACCGAGTCTACAATGTGTGAATGTCACACTCAGAGGACAAGTCTACGGGACAAAAACACAGCGTTGAGATATAATGGCCACTCAACTCTGTTTGTGTAATGTGTTGGCCACCCAACACTGCGCCAGCAGTGTTGGCCACCCAACACTGCGCCAGCAGTAGTTGACTCCAGCGAGCAGGTCATTAATAGTTAATTCCAGCGAGCAGGTCATTAATACTTAATTCCAGCGAGCAGGTCATTAATGGCTCACTTCAGCGAGCAGGTCATTAATGGCTCACTCCAGCGAGCAGGTCATTAATGGCCTCAGCGAGGGTCAGGTCACTCAGCGAGCAGGTCATTAATGGCTCACTCAGCGAGCAGGTCATTAATGGCTCACTCGCGAGGGTCATAATGGTCATCAGCAGCGGTCATTAATGGTTCCTTCAGCGAGCAGGTCATTAATGGCTCACTTCAGCGAGCAGGTCATTAATGGCTCACTCCAGCGAGCAGGTCATTAATGGCTCACTTCAGCGAGCAGGTCATTAATGGCTCACTCCAGCGAGCAGGTCATTAATGGTTCCCTTCAGCGAGCAGGTCATTAATGGCTCACTTCAGCGAGCAGATCATTAATGGCACACTCCAGCGAGCAGGTCATTAATGGCTCACTCCAGCGAGCAGGTCATTAATGGCCACTCCAGCGAGCAGGTCATTAATGGCTCACTCCAGCGACAGGTCATAATGGCTCACTCCAGCAGCAGGTCATTAATGGCCACTCCAGCGAGCAGGTCATTAATGGCTCACTCCAGCGAGCAGGTCATTAATGGCTCACTCCAGCGAGCAGGTCATTAATGGCACACTCCAGCGGAGCAGGTCATTAATGGCCACTCCAGCGAGCAGGTCATTAATGGCTCACTCCAGCGAGCAGGTCATTAATGGCTCACTCCAGCGAGCAGGTCATTAATGGCCACTCCAGCGAGCAGGTCATTAATGGCTCACTCCAGCGAGCAGGTCATTAATGCGCGTCACTCTCAGCGAGCAGGTCATTAATGCTCACTCCAGCGAGCAGGTCATTAATGGCTCACTCCAGCGAGCAGGTCATTAATGGCTCACTCCAGCGAGCAGGTCATTAATGGCACACTCCAGCGAGCAGGTCATTAATGGCTCACTCCAGCGAGCAGGTCATTAATGGCACACTCCAGCGAGCAGGTCATTAATGGCTCACTCCAGCGAGCAGGTCATTAATGCTCACTCCAGCAAGCAGGTCATTAATGGCTCACTCCAGCGAGCAGGTCATTAATGGCACACTCCAGCGAGCAGGTCATTAATGGCTCGCTCCAGCGAGCAGGTCATTAATGGCTCACTCCAGCGAGCAGGTCATTAATGGCACACTCCAGCGAGCAGGTCATTAATGGCTCACTCCAGCGAGCAGGTCATTAATGGCTCACTCCAGCGAGCAGGTCATTAATGGCTCACTCCAGCGAGCAGGTCATTAATGGCTCACTCCAGCGAGCAGGTCATTAATGGCTCACTCCAGCGAGCAGGTCATTAATGGCTCACTCCAGCGAGCAGGTCATTATGGCTCACTCCAGCGAGCAGGTCATTAATGGCTCACTCCAGCGAGCAGGTCATTAATGGCACACTCCAGCGAGCAGGTCATTAATGGCTCACTCCAGCGAGCAGGTCATTAATGGCTCACTCCAGCGAGCAGGTCATTAATGGCACACTCCAGCGAGCAGGTCATTAATGGCTCACTCCAGCGAGCAGGTCATTAATGGCACACTCAAGCGAGCAGGTCATTAATGGCTCGCTCCAGCGAGCAGGTCATTAATGGCTCACTCCAGCGAGCAGGTCATTAATGGCACACTCCAGCGAGCAGGTCATTAATGGCTCGCTCCAGCGAGCAGGTCATTAATGGCTCACTCCAGCGAGCAGGTCATTAATGGCACACTCCAGCGAGCAGGTCATTAATGGCTCGCTCCAGCGAGCAGGTCATTATAGATGTCCGCGTCAGGCGACATAAGGCGATGCAGTAAACACAGAGTGACTGTTCTATAAGAGATAATTTACATAAATAAATACGGCAAGTGTCGCTTAAACGGTGCCAAGGTCCGTGTGACGTGTGCTACTGTACTGCATAAACCACCACCACGTCCGGTGAGTGACGGAAGTGAGCGACTCACTGTGTTTACACTTCCTTGTGGCAACACCCACAGACGACTTCCGGAAGTTACATATGATCCACTGTGAGTCTCAGAGGAGTTGTCCTCACTCCCAGCTGCTGTTGTCCTCACTCCCAGCTGCTGTTGTCCTCCCAGCTGCTGTTGTCCTCACTCCCAGCTGCTGTTGTCCTACCTCCCAGCTGCTGCTGTCCTACCTCCCAGCTGCTGTTGTCCTACCACCCAGCTGCTGTTGTCCTCACTCCCAGCTGCTGTTGTCCTCACTCCCAGCTGCTGTTGTCCTCACTCCCAGCTGCTGTTGTCCTCACTCCCAGCTGCTGTTGTCCTCACTCCCAGCTGCTGTTGTCCTCACTCCCAGCTGCTGTTGTCCTCACTCCCAGCTGCTGTTGTCCTCACTCCCAGCTGCTGTTGTCCTCACTCCCAGCTTTCTGTTGTCCTCACTCCCAGCTGCTGTTGTCCTCACTCCCAGCTGCTGTTGTCCTCACTCCCAGCTGCTGTTGTCCTCACTCCCAGCTGCTGTTGTCCTCACTCCCAGCTGCTGTTGTCCTCACTCCCAGCTGCTGTTGTCCTCACTCCCAGCTGCTGTTGTCCTCACTCCCAGCTGCTGTTGTCCTCACTCCCAGCTGCTGTTGTCCTCACTCCCAGCTGCTGTTGTCCTCCTCCCAGCTGCTGTTGTCCTCACTCCCAGCTGTTGTTGTCCTCACTCCCAGCTGCTGTTGTCCTCACTCCCAGCTGTTGTTGTCCTCACTCCCAGCTGCTGTTGTCCTCACTCCCAGCTGTTGTTGTCCTCACTCCCAGCTGCTGTTCTCCTACCTTCCAGCTGCTGTTGTCCTCACTCCCAGCTGTTTTTGTCTTCCCTCCCAGTTGTTTTTGTCCTTCCTCGCGGTAGTTTTTGTCTTCCATCTAACTGATACCCAACTAATCTCCCATTTCTCTCCTCTCCCATTCTTCTTACCAGTTCCCATCCAGTGTTGTGTGATAAAACTTACCACGTAATATATACAGTGGTAACAACCATGCTACCACCACACAGAATATATACAGTGGTACAACCACTGCCACACCACAGTAATATACAGTGGTACAACCACTGCTACCACCACACACAGTAATATATACAGTGGTGAACCATGCTACCACCACACACAGTAATATACAGTGGTAACAACCACTGCTACCACACACGTATATATACAGTGGTAACAACCACTGCTACCACCACACAGTAATATTACAGTGGTAACAACCACTGCTACCACCACACACAGTAATATATACAGTGGTGACAACCACTGCTACCACCACACACAGTAATATATACAGTGGTAACAACCACTGCTACCACCACACACAGTAATATATACAGTGGTAACAACCACTGCTACCACCACACACAGTAATATATACAGTGGTGACAACCACTGCTACCACCACACAGTAATATATACAGTGGTGACAACCACTGCTACCACCACACACAGTAATATATACAGTGGTAACAACCTCTGCCACCACCACACAGTATATATCAGTGGTAACAACCACTGCTACCACCACACACAGTAATATATACAGTGGTACAACCACTGCTACCACCACACACAGTAATATATACAGTGGTAACAACCACTGCTACCACCACACACAGTAATATATCAGTGGTAACAACCACCTGCTACCACCACACACAGTAATATATCAGTGGAACAACCACTGCTACCACCACACAGTAATATATCAGTGGTAACAACCACTGCTACCACCACACACAGTAATATATACAGTGGTAACAACCACTGCTACCACCACCACAGTAATATATACAGTGGTAACAACCACTGCTACCACCACACACAGTAATATATACAGTGGTGACAACCACTGCTACCACACACACAGTAATATATACAGTGGTAAAACCACTGCTACCACCACCACTGTCATAACCACCCACCACACAAGTAATAATACAGTGGTAACAACACTGCTACCACCACACACAGTAATATATACAGTGGTAACAAGCTAAACCATAAAAAAAGAACAATACCACCACACAAGTAATATATACAGGGTAACAACCACTGCTACCAACACACAGTAATATATACAGTGGTAAAACCACTGCTACCACCACACACAGTAATATATACAGTGGTGACAACCACTGCTACCACACACCAGTAATATATCAGTGGTAACAACCACTGCTACCACCACACACAGTAATATATACAGTGGTAACAACCACTGCTACCACCACACACAGTAATATATACAGTGGTAACAACCACTGCTACCACCACACACAGTAATATATACAGTGGTAACAACCACTGCTACCACCACACACAGTAATATATACAGTGGTAACAACCACTGCTACCACCACACACAGTAATATATACAGTGGTAACAACCACTGCTACCAACACGCACAGTAATATATACAGTGGTAACAACCACTGCTACCACCACACACAGTAATATATACAGTGGTAACAACCACTGCTACCACCACACACAGTAATATATACAGTGGTAACAACCACTGCTACCACCACACAGTAATATATACAGTGGTAACAACCACTGCTACCACCACACACAGTAATATATACAGTGGTAACAACCACTGCTACCACCACACACAGTAATATATACAGTGGTAACAACCACTGCTACCACCACACACAGTAATATATGCAGTGGTAACAACCACTGCTACCACCACACACAGTAATATATACAGTGGTAACAACCACTGCTACCACCACACACAGTAATATATACAGTGGTAACAACCACTGCTACCACCACGCACTGCCATAATCCAACACTACATAAGAATGGAAGGAAAATGAAAGAACTAAAGTAAAGACGGAAAGATTATGATAAAGAAAACATTAAGAATAGACATAAAAAAAAAGAATGAAATGAGGATACGCCTAAGAGCGAAATGAATAACGAAAGAATGAAAGAAAAAAGCTAAATGAAGGAAGGATAAACACAAGAAGGAAGAAAAACTTAAGAATGGATAGATAAATGTAAGAATAGAAGGTTAAACGTAAGATTGGAAATATAAACGTAAAGATAGAAAGATGAAGGTTGAGTAAAGATGGAAGATGATTACCAACAAACACCTAGCTGCCTACTAGGTCGGATGCGGTACTAATTCCTTAAGTGGAAGTGACCTGACTACCTGGAGAGGGTTATTTCCAGGTGGGGTGCGGGTGGGTGTGAGTTGGTCCTGACTAGCTTATCCTACTAGGTCAGATGCAGTGCTCCTTCCTTAAGTGAATGTAACCTGACCTGGCTGGGTCGAGGTATTGGCTTAAGCTGGTTGGAGAATTGGACCTGCCTCGCATGGGCCAGCAGGCCTGCTGCAGTGTTCCTTCTTTCTTATGTTCTTAAGAATAAACTCGAGAGATTCCTCAAAACAGTTCGTGACCACCAGGGTTGTAGTGCAAACGTTGGACTGCGGGCGGCAGGCGCTAACAGCTTGATCGATCAGGCCATCAACCAGGCCTGATCTGGGACCGGGCCGCGGGGGCGGTGACCTCCGGAAGCGACTACAGGTAGAATTCAGATTAGAATGGTTAGATAAACACAAGGGTAGATAAACGTAAGGGAGGAAGAAAACCTAACGATATACGTAAGGAGGAAAGGAAACAATGATAGAAGGGTAAAAAGAGCAAGGATGAAAGAAATAAAGAGAGAAGAGATCAGCTTGCAGGCGTCGATGACACACCTGGCAAGAAACACGTCCGGCCTTCAGGAAGGTGGTAAGAAGGAGCCCCAACCATCATGGTTTTGTTCCTTTATCTTCTCCTTCCTACCTTCCCTGAATCTTTCTCTCCTATCTTCCCTTCCTCTTTTCTTCCTCTCTTTCATTCTGTGTCTCCTTCGTGCAGTGTATCGTCAACCTGTGTCTGGCGTTGACGGCACAACTGGACGCACACAAATACCCAGAATATTTCCCACTAGAGATGGTTTTGTTGAACAGCTGTGGTGGGGAAGGGGAGAATGAGCAAGGATCATGATTATGGGCAAGAAATAAAGGGAGAAGTGGGAAATTAAGGTACATGAAAGGTGTCGAAGATGGGAAGAGACGCAGGAAGAAAAGTTGACTGGGAAGGAGAGGTTAGGAAGATGTCGGAGAATTAAGTGGACACAATGAAAAAATAATGAGAGAGTAGCCTACGCTACTATAAATATTTACCCTCTCCCAGTAGTCTTCACTAAGGAAGTAATGATCTTCTGCAACACTCGTGAGTGACAGCAACTGTCTACAACACTCGTGACACCAACTGTCTGCAACACTCGTGAGTGACAGCAACTGGCTGCAACACTCCTGAGTGACAGCAACTGTCTGCAACACTCGTGAGTGACAGCAACTGGCTGCAACACTCCTGAGTGACAGCAACTGGCTGCAACACTCCTGAGTGACAGCAACTGGCTGACCTCACTACTTGTTCAACTTAAAATATGCTCAGCAAGTAGTGGGCTCCAAGGGTAAACATTCCCCTACCTAAACATTTCCTCTTTTATAAATGTTTACTGTGCCAAAATAATTCCTTTAAAAATTTGATAAGGTTGAATTAAACTGAATGAAGCTTGGCACTGAGGTATCCTGAATAAAACAAAGGTTTCCTAGGCTTCAAAACAAGTATATACCATACCGTACTGACTGGTTAAATTTTGTACACGAACATACGTACACACACAGGGAGAGAGTGGATCTAGTAGCGATCAGCGATGAGGTAGGGACAGGATCTATGACTCGACCCGTGCAACCACAAATAGGTAAGAGCGCACATACACACGCACACACAAACATACAACAGGTCTAGTGTTTAATCGACATGTGCCTAGGACAAAATGGTCACTAACACACATACACGTCTCAGGGTGGTAAACAAGTGTAAAGATTTGTCCACGGTGGTGCTTGAAGAAAATTAACAAGCACAGTTTTGGGAATAGGTACAACCGGACCCCACGAGGTAGGAAAGCGGTCTCATTGTGGTAAGAAGGGAGGCCAGGAGCCGAGCCTCGTCTCCCGCCACAACAACAAGAGTACACGTAAACTATAGCTATATTTACCTCTGAGCAAGTGTACACAGTAACCTGAAGTACTCCCACTCTCCGGCACCATTCAAGACGATCAACACTTCTAGGTAACAAAGTGCAGCCACGCAACACACAAAAAAAAGAAACACCCCCAGAAAAAGAGTTTATAAACAAGTGCCTTTGACAACTAGTAACTACTACTACTACTACTATTATCACACACAGGAGCTACGACTCGACCCCTGCAACCACAAATTGGTGAGTACACACACACACTGGAACTTCCCCCCACATGACTTGTAAAAACAATGTATTACAGCCAGAGTTTTGCCACAGGGCAAGTCTCAGAACTAATCAGGCAGAGTTGAGAGGGGAAGAACCAGAGGAGATATAATCTTAACATAGACATACCAGCGAAGTATATAGACACAGTGTCTTATAAAGACATGGGAAAGAAAGAAGGGACATATAGGGACACACACTATGGGTTCAAGTGAGCCAGAGGATTTCATTAGAAAGAGGTAGTGGGAATTAACTCCAGATCTGGATTAATATGTATAACAAAGCTGATAAGGTCTGCAGTAATTCCACCAGACAATCGTCAATTCAAATGGAACCCAAGAGCTAGAGCTTGATCTCCTCAAACACAGGTGAGCACATCTGAGTACTATGCTCGCCCAAGGCGAGCATAGAATACTCAGTACTCCAAGATAAACACAAGACAAAAAAATCTCTGCAAATTTCAGAATGTCAAAAATCCACACGAAAATATCCAGAACGACCCAACATTCTTACCAAAAGACTTCCCACTGCCACGAAGCACATACCAGGAAGCTTTTGAGTGTCACAAAAAATCTTCAAAATCATCAATGAAGCCAGAGTGCCTAGAATAACAGCCAAAGTAGGACCCAGAGGCCAGGAGTGCCTCTGAGCAGTGTCCGTTAGCCTCCCTCCCATTTACACTGTAGGATCCTTATATCAGGAGTGCCTGTGAGCCTCCCTCCCATTTACACTGTAGGATCCTTACATCAGGAGTGCCTGTGAGCCTCCTTCCCATTTACACTGTAGGATCCTTACATCAGGAGTGCCTGTGAGCCTCCCTCCCATTTACAATGTAGGATCCTTACATCAGGAGTGCCTGTGAGCAGTGTCCGTCAGCTTCTCTCCCCCCATGTACACTGTCGGTCTTTGACTGTCAGTCTGCTTCCCAGAAGTGTTCTACAACATGACTGCACCAATGTTAATTTCATTCATTGTCAATCTGTTTCCTTGAGTTCATCTTTGACTGCCGTTGTCTCCATCACCCTTCCCACCATCTCGCTCTCTCCTTCTGGAGGATGCTGCTACGGACTGACGGGATCATCCTCATTCTAACTCAGTTATATTCAATTTCTACTGCAGAGTCCATGATACCCTTCCACTCCTTACAACCCTCAACCTTCCCCGTTCCTCTCCACCTACTTATTTCTTCTTCAACTTTGACCTTTCAGCCCTGAACTTGACCTGTCTTTGAATTACCACCCCCTAACACCCTTACCCTCACTTGCTCTCCCTCCACTCTTCCTCTCCTATTACTATCCCATAACTTTCCTCTTCCCTCCCTCAGGAAAACACTGAACATACCCTCAAGCAAACTGAAGCAGATAACACGTGAATATGAGAGGAACAAGGGTGTGTTGGTAATTACCTATTTGTAATTTCCTTTGTGTGTCGGGGGGTGACTCCAGCGGTTGGGCCCACCTCTTAACTCTTGAATGACCCATTTAAATTAGCTTAATTGTATTAAAGTTTGAAATCATGTATGACATCTGTTTCTCCTGTTATGTCCGGCTGGACCCGCTCTACTCCGCTTACGTTTAGGAATCTTTTCACAACGTCTCTGATACCACGTTAGGTAATCAAGTTCCATCAGGGTTCCGTTGTTCTTTAACCTGCCCTGGTGAAGCTTTACCCTGCCCTGGTGGAGCTTTACCCTGCCCTGGTGGAGTATCTGTCCTTGTCTACGCTGTCGTATTACGTATTGTTGTGCCTTACTCCTGTGACAAGATATCTAGCTCAATTAACGTCTCGTTCCTCAAGTCTCACAGCTCTGGCACCAGTCTCTCACAAGACTTACCTCTGAACTTTCTAAAGTTTCACTTTGTGTTTGGCTGGGTGAGGGTTCCACCCTGGCGCTGTGTACTCAAGGATTGCTCCCACGTATGTGGTGACTTATGAAGTCATTGTTTACATTTCTGAAGGTTATTTTCGTGTTACCCAAGACAGCACGAGCCGCTGATATAACTGATTATCCTAGATGTCTTTCCGTGAGTAGTTTCCTTCTAGGTGGTCTACCTGCTACCTGGAGGGTACTCTGGGGATCAACACCCCCGCGGCCCGGTCCATGACCAGGCCTCCTGGTGGATCAGGGCCTGATCAACGAGGCTGTTACTGCTGGCCGCACGCAGTCCAACGTACGAATCACAGCCCGGCTGATCCGGCACTGACTTTAGGTATCTGTCCAGCTCCCTCTTGAAGACAACCAGGGGTCTATTGGTAATTTTCCTTATGGTTGGTGGGAGGCTGTTGAACAGTCTTGGGCCCCGGACACTTATTGTGTTTTCTCTTAGTGTACTAATGGCGCCCCTACTTTTCACTGGGGATATGTTGAATTCCCTGCCAAGTCTTTTGCTTTCGTAGGTACTGATTTTTTTATGTGCAGATTATAGACCAGTCCCTCCAGGAGTAGATTATGATGTATCTCTCTCGCCTGCGCTCCAGTGAGTACAAGTCAAGTGCTTCTAAGCGTTCCCAGTAGTTAAGGTGTTTCATGGAACTTATACGTGCAGTAAAGGTTCTCTGTACATTCTCTAGATCTGCAATTTCACCTGCCTTGAATGGGGATGTTAATTTACAGCAGTATTCCAGCCTAGAGAGAACAAGTGATTTAAAAAGGATCATCATTGGCTTGGCATATCTTGTCTTGAATGTTCTCATTATCCATCCTATCAGTTTCCTCGCAGATGTGATCGTGACATTGTTGTGGTCCTTGAAGGTGAGATCCTCAGACATTACCACTCCCAGGTCCTTCACATTACTTTTCCGCTCTATTGTTTGATTAGAGTTTGTAATATACTCAGTTCTAGCTATTATTTCCTCCAGTTTTCCATAAGGAGTAGTTAAAATTTGTCTTCATTGAATATCATATTGTTCCCCGTTGCCCATTGGAAAACTTGGTTTATATTTTCTTGGAGATTTGCCGTGTCCTCAATGGATGATACCCTGATGTCGATCCTAGTAGCGTCTGCAAAGGATGATACGGTGCTATGGTTTACATCTCTGTCTATGTCTGATATGAGGATGAGGAACAGGATAGGTGCGAGTACTGTGCCTTGTGGGACAGAACTCTTCACTATGGCAGCTTCCGATTTAACTCCGTTTACCACTACTCCTTGTGTTCGATTGGTTAGGAAGTTGAAGATCCATCTGCCTACTTTGCCAGTTATCCCTTTAGCATGCATTTTGTGTGCTATTACACCATGATAGCACTTGTCAAAGGCTTTTGCAAAATCTGTGTATACTACATTTGCATTCTGTTTGTTTTCCAGTGCATCCAAGACCATATCATAGTGATCCAGTAGTTGCGAGAGGCAGGAGCGACCTGCTCTGAAACCATGTTGCCCTGGATTGTGCAATTTTTGGGAGTCCAAGTGGTTTGCAATCCTGCTTCTTAGAACTCTCTCAAAGATTTTTATGATGTGGGACGTTAAAGCTATTGATCTATAGTTCTTAGCTACTGTTTTGCTGCCACCTTTACTGAGTGGGGCTATATCCGTTGTTTTTAGCGACTGTGGAATCTCACCTGTGTCTGTGCTCCGTCTCCATAGCTGTCTTTGATCTTCTCTCTTAAGCGCCCATTGTCATCACTCCGCATTTGCTGGGGTTGATATCTAGCAGCAACTTGCTCGACCAAGAACGGCTTGCAGTCTCCTACTGCCATCTTCTGTTCGTATTTCATGGTGTGTGTGTGTGTGTACTCACCTAGTTGTGGTTGCAGGGGTCGAGTTATAGCACCTGGCCCCGCCTCTTCACTGTGTGTGTGTGTGTGTGTGTGTGTGTGTGTGTGTGTGTATGTCTGTCTGTCTGTCTGTCTGTCTGTCTGTCTGTATTGGTAGGAGTACCTAGTACTGTCTGTGACTCATCTGGGTGTTCAGTTACCGCCTCACAGTTACTGTCGTCTGAGGCAGTTACTGAGCGCCCCGCAGCTCGCCCTCGGACCGGAGTTGCTAGGATTAATTAAAGGTCACCAAAGAGTCTTCAAACCCACCCCTGGGTAAATAGTTTTACCTCTACATGTTTGCTGTAGCATACCAAACTCAACCTAAATGACCTAATTACTCGTTGTAATGTGAGAAGTAATAAGGATATTAAGTCAGAAACTAGTGGATGCTGCCGCAAGGCACACACAAATCCGCCGCAAGGCAAAGACCTAAGAAAAATGTCAGGCATGTGAAGAATTATCTTACGACACTCGAGTCTAGTAAATTGATTACTATCTCGTCGTGATGTTAATTTATGCAGTTAATGCAAAATGTGGATACAAATCTCAAGGTTTTTGACATTAACAACGAAATGTTTAACCAATTCATGTATAATGTGTGCTTGAATCTATATAAGAAGAGGGTTAGATTTTTGGACACTAAGATTCAGTGTTTTAGATGAAGAATAAAAGCAGTCAGTTATTATTATTTTTATAATCAAAACTAAGCGCTAAACCCCAGTTAGTTATAAAGCCACCAATATGAAGAAGAAAAAAGAAGAGAGGAGCAAGAGTAGGTGATGTCAGAGCTGGAGACAAACAAGAACATCACAACAATAATGACAACACACCTTTAATTGTAGTAAGACTCAGGACTCAAGCAGTAAGACTCAGGACTCAAGCAGTAAGACTCAGGACTCAAGCAGTAAGACTCAGGACTCAAGCAGTAAGACTCAGGACTCAAGCAGTAAGACTCAGGACTCAAGCAGTAAGACTCAGGACTCAAGCAGTAAGACTCAGGACTCAAGCAGTAAGACTCAGGACTCAAGCAGTAAGACTCAGGACTCAAGCAGTAAGACTCAGGACTCAAGCAGTAAGACTCAGGACTCAAGCAGTAAGACTCAGGACTCAAGCAGTAAGACTCAGGACTCAAGCAGTAAGACTCAGGACTCAAGCAGTAAGACTCAGGACTCAAGCAGTAAGACTCAGGACTCAAGCACGGCGCTGGGCAAGAATTACACAGTACAAATAACAAAAATAAAGGGAGATACGAGATAATGAAAGAGGATAAATGACACTGCAAGCACAGCACAAGTATAAGAGAATTAGTAGGCAGACACTCGATAAATATATGACGCGAGCACCACGAAGAAAGAATAAGAAGGATAATGAAAATAATACGTCGGGCGAGGGCAAAGAGCAGGCAACCATGTTTCTGGGTGGCTCCATCTACTCCCTATTTCAAGCTTTTCATCACCATCGCTATCATCATCATCATCATCATCATCATCATCATCATCATCTCCCACCCGGGACGGAAGCTGCTGCCGCTGACACGTTCTCAGTATCCAATGAAATGTCAGGAGGTCACGCCCTCGTTTCCACAATACTACGAGAGTGCCACAGCCCTGATCCTTGTGACCACAACACTGCTGCCCTTGTGACCACACCACTACAACACTGCTGCCCTTGTGACCACACCACTACAATACTGCTGCCTTGTGACCACACCCTACAACACTGCTGCCCTTGTGACCACACCACTACAAACTGCTGCCATGTTCACACCACTACAATACTGCTGCCCTTGTGACCACACCACTACAACACTGCTGCCCTTGTGACCACACCACTACAACACTGCTGCCCTTGTGACCACACCACTACAACACTGCTGCCATTGTGACCACACCACTACAACACTGCTGCCCTTGTGACCACACCACTACAACACTGCTGCCATTGTGACCACACCACTACAACACTGCTGCCTTGTGACCACACCACTACAACACTGCTGCCATTGTGACCACACCACTACAACACTGCTGCCATTGTGACCACACCACTACAACACTGCTGCCATTGTGACCACACCACTACAACACTGCTGCCATTGTGACCACACCACTACAACACTGCTGCCATTGTGACCACACCACTACAACACTGCTGCCATTGTGACCACACCACTACAACACTGCTGCCCTTGTGACCACACCATTACAACACTGCTGCCATTGTGACCACACCACTACAACACTGCTGCCCTTGTGACCACACCACTACAACACTGCTGCCCTGGTGACCACACCACTACAACACTGCTGCCATTGTGACCACACCACTACAACACTGCTGACCTTGTGACCACACCACTACAACACTGCTGCCATTGTGTCCACACCACTACAACACTGCTGCCATTGTGTCCACACCACTACAACACTGCTGCCATTGTGACCACACCATTACAACACTGCTGCCTTGTGACCACACCACTACAACACTGCTGCCAGTAACCACACCACTACAACACTGCTGCCATTGTGACCCCACCACTACAACACTGCTGCCATTGTGACCACACCACTACAACACTGCTGCCATTGTGACCACACCACTACAACACTGCTGCCTTGTGACCACACCACTACAACACTGCTGCCATTGTGACCACACCACTACAACACTGCTGCCTTGTGACCACACCACTACAACACTGCTGCCATTGTGACCCACACTACAACACTGCTGCATTGACCACACCACTCCACTGCTGCGTGACCACACCACTACAACACTGCTGCCTGTGACCACACACTCAACTTACAACACTCTGCTGCCATGTGACCACACCACTACAACACTGCTGCCTGGTGACCACACCACTACAACACTGCTGCTCTGGTGACCACACACCACTACAACACTGCTGCTCTGGTGACACACACCACTACAACACTGCTGCCCTGGTGACACACACCACTACAACACTGCTGCTCTGGTGACCACACACCACTACAACACTGCTGCTCTGGTGACCACACACCACTACAACACTGCTGCTCTGGTGACCACACCACTACAACACTGCTGCTCTGGTGACCACACACCACTACAACACTGCTGCTCTGGTGACCACACACCACTACAACACTGCTGCTCTGGTGACCACACCACCTGACAACACAAAGCTGCTCTGGTGACCACACACCACTACAACACTGCTGCTCTGGTGACCACACACCACTGGGCACAACACTGCTGCTCTGGTGACCACACACCACTACAACACTGCTGCTCTGGTGACCACACACCACTACAACACTGCTGCTCTGGTGACCACACACCACTACAACACTGCTGCTCTGGTGACCACACCACTACAACACTGCTGCTCTGGTGACCACACCACTACAACACTGCTGCTCTGGTGATCACACACCACTACAACACTGCTGCCCTGGTGACCACACCACTACAACACTGCTGCTCTGGTGACCACACCACTACAACACTGCTGCTCTGGTGACCACACCACCACTACAACACTGCTGCCCTGGTGACCACACCACCACTACAACACTGCTGCCCTGGTGACCACACCACCACTACAACACTGCTGCTCTGGTGACCACCCCACCACTACAACACTGCTGCCTGGTGACCACACACCACTACAACACTGCTGCTCTGGTGACCACACACCACTACAACACTGCTGCTCTGGTGATCCACACACCACTACAACACTGCTGCTCTGGTGATCCACACACTACAACACTGCTGCCCTGGTGACCACCACACCACCTGGTGCACCACACACACTGCTGCTCTGGTGACCACACACCACTACAACACTGCTGCTCTGGTGACCACACACCACTACAACACTGCTGCCCTGGTGACCACACCACTACAACACTGCTGCTCTGGTGACCACACACCACTACAACACTGCTGCTCTGGTGACCACACACCACTACAACACTGCTGCTCTGGTGACCACACACCACTACAACACTGCTGCTCTGGTGACCACACCACCACTACAACACTGCTGCCCTGGTGACCACACCACTACCACATCCCTGCATCCTCTAGATATCCCAACAGTCATCTGTCAACTTCCCTGCCTTTGCCAACTTAATCCAACAGGCCTTTGTTCCTCTTATCTCCATGTTACAAGGAGTCAAGACAGAGCTATAACACCTGACATTAAGGTACAAGACATCAATGACACATTTGTATTCCTTAACCTACTAGCAACTAAGGTCGTAGACAACAACACTCACTCGTGTGTGTGTGTGTGTGTGTGTGTGTGTGTGTGTGTGTGTTTAAGTATACCGATAGGCATCTCTTCCGATGTTTACATACACATCAGTGTGTACCACTAGTTTATATATTGTTAATTGTCTTTCCCAGTGTTTATGCATTGTTTACATGAATTACTGTATTGGGGATAAATGTATAAAAGATGGTGAATAACTAAGTAGCTCGTAGCGTTCATAGCAAAGACCTTAAACCTAAATTACCTAACTTGTGAAGCCGGAGACACACACACACACACACACACACACACACACACACACACACAAAGGACATAATTAAGGTAATTCAAGAAACAGGGAGGAGGGAGACTGACCTGTGGTGGGAAAAGTCAAGACGTAAAGTAGAAAATCTAAGACGGAGATGAGGGAAGAGTGAGTGAGGGAAAAGTAAGTGAGGGAAGAATGAGTGAGAGAAAAGTAAGTGAGGGAAGAATGAGTGAGAGAAAAGTGAGGGAAGAATGAGTGAGGGAAAAGTAAGTGAGGGAAGAATGAGTGAGAGAAAAGTAAGTGAGAGAAGAGTGAAGGAAAAGTGAAGGAAGAGTGAGTGAAGGAAGAATGAGTGAGAGAAAAGTAAGTGAAGGAAGTGAGAGTGAAGGTAGAGTGAGTGAAGGTAGAGTGAGGGTAGAGAGGCTAGAAACACTCAAGCTATATTACACAACAGCTCAGAAATGACACCAGAAGACATGAGGCGACACATTATTGAAGAACTGTTATTCAACTTTATTTCATTTTATAATGTAACAGTAGAGTTTGTGTCTCACTATTAGCGGACGGAGGACCGAGCTTACACCACTCCTTGCGCTGAATGACCTACACAGGTCCAGCGCTTCATTTAAATAAAATAACTAACGACCTTACAAAAACTTTGTACCCGGTTTTGCCATCATCTCAGGAAATTCATCAGACTCGCACAGTATCTCTTGTAGTCCGATTTTGTGTCCTACTTCTACGTTTCTTGAAAGTTCTACTTCCGGTGGGTAATCAAAGTTAGCTATGTGTCATCACTTGCAACATGAGGTACTGCGGTCAATCTCATCAATATCTGACACTCAAGAGTAAATACTAAGTCTGTCGCTTGTGCCTCGACTCTCATTCTTGTAGTTTCTCTCACGTGTTGCCTCTCAAGTGTTGCAGTAGTGCCTCCACTAACCTGGCTCTACACGTTTCTGCCCTCCCAGGCTTGCCTCACTCGTGCTGCCACACGTCTGCAATCATTTTATTATTATTTCGTGAGTCATGTCTTGCTTGGCCTGTGCTGCTGTCTTCAAGAGTCTTCTTGTTAGTTTCATGTTCTCCATAAACCGTGTCTATGCAGGACTTGCGAGGTCAGTGAATACTGCAACTCTTCACAGGTCAGTGATTACTGCTACTCTTCACAGGTCAGTGAATACTGCAACTCTTTACAGGTCAGTGAATACTGCAACTCTTCACAGGTCAGTGATTACTGCAACTCTTCACAGGTCAGTGAATACTGCAACTCTTCACAGGTCAGTGAATACTGCAACTCTTCACAGGTCAGTGATTACTGCAACTCTTCACAGATCAGTGAATACTGCAACTCTTCACAGGTCAGTGAATACTGCAACTCTTCACAGGTTAGTGAATACTGCAACTCTTCACAGGTCAGTGATTACTGCAACTCTTCACAGGTCAGTGAATACTGCAACTCTTCACAGGTCAGTGAATACTGCAACTCTTCACAGGTCAGTGAATACTGCAACTCTTCACAGGTCAGTGATTACTGCAACTCTTCACAGGTCAGTGATTACTGCAACTCTTCACAGGTCAGTGAATACTGCAACTCTTCACAGGTCAGTGAACACTGCAACTTCGCAAACGTCAACGAAACATTCTTTTGAACAACACACGTCAAGAATTATCATATAATATACATCACAATTGATAAATTGTGCTTAGAAACTAGAGAAGGTCCAGCGGTTTGCAACTAAACGTGAACCGGAACTTAGGCGTCCGTGCTGTAAGGAGAGGCGACAGGACCTGAACTTGACCTTGGGAGAGAGAAAACAACAAAAGGACCAGAGTAAGATGTAATAGCGTACAAATTGCTACGCTGATTCGACAAAATAGAGAAGAACAGTGTCTTTGAATAGTCAAAGTGGCGAGGAACTAGAGCTGGAAGCTAACTCCATACAAGCTTCAAGAGGAGGTACGAGAGTGAAAGAAGTCAGGAGCCAGTAATGCCGGTCATCTGAGGGTGGTGATCAAGAAGCAAGACACCGTCCCCGCAAAAGCTCAAGTCTGAGTGTTGTCTGGATACACTTGAGTGCTTCCTTCTGGCCGCTATCAATCACCGGAGTGTACGTTCGAGTGCTTCCTCCGCTGCATCCGCTTGCCCACACCAGTCATCGCTAACAAAAACAATGGCAAAGAAGACCATTATAGAAGCAATTTGAGTGTTCCTTCCGCCGATATAATCTTGTGTTAAGGCCAACTGCAACGAACCAGCTGGCGTTTAGCAGTGCTGAGAATGCCTGTGAAGGGTTTCGAGAGTTCTACTCTAGCAGCCGCCATGATAGGAATCAATAAAGCCAAGGAAAATATAATATTTACAATAACGCCAAGAAAAATATCATAATGCCAAGGAAAATATATTATTATTTACAATAGATCTAAGGAAAATAAATCTAATTATGTTCACAATAACACCAGGGAAAATATAATTCTGTTATATTTCTGTTACAATAACGCCAAGGAAAAATTTAAATTTTATTTGCAATAACGCCAAGGAAACCATCATTTTGCTCACCTTTTAAAGAAAAACGCAGTAACGCTCTAGTGAACTAAACGCAGCGTAGTACACTTGAATTCCACAAACCAAAGACCAAAGGAATCCAACTAGACATCTAATTTGATCAGAGCTTCACGCTGCAGTAAACAGTGGCTCTCCTTCATTACGTAAGTCATTCCTACTGTTAAATTTACTCTGATGGTTATGTATTAGCTAGATACTGGCGGTTGTGTACTACCACCAGATAGTGTGCACTGGTTTATAAAGACGATTTGGAAAAACGTTAAGTTATTTCCATCTATTCATTGATAAATTGTCACGCTTCTCAACGTCTTAGAGAGAGAGAGAGAGAGAGAGAGAGAGAGAGAGAGAGAGAGAGAGAGAGGAGAGAGAGAGACAGACAGACAGACAGACTCAGGTTAAATTATATAGATGTGGTTGAGGGTTGATTACGCCAGCTGACTCACTCTGCTCCGGGTTCCCAGCTGCCAAGGCGCTGAAGAAGTGGCGACAGCTGGTTTGAGTGATGCCGCTAAGGCTTGCCTGCATCACCTGTACGGCCTGTACCGTCAGCAGCACCAGTACCATCTGCACCACCTGTACCCTCTACTCCAATTATAACGACAGTGCTATATTCCCATCTCCCGGGTACCCTAGTACCTTCCTCTCAACGCTGAGATATGGAGATAAATACTCATAACAAGGTTATGTGAACAATGGAAGCAACAACACCCAGTACTTGTCTTTGTCATCCTGTACAGCAGGAGGGGAAGGAAGACGAGGAGGAAGAAGAAAGAGGAGAGAAGGGGAAAGCAGGAATAAGAAGAAAAGAGTAGGGAGAAGGTGGGGGAAATCACTAAGGAAAGGTAAATGACGAGAGTTGTGAATGGGAAGTGGGTGTTGAGGGGAGGGGAAGGAGGAGGTGAGAAGCATATGTAGGAAACTGGGCACTGCCAAAGACTGGCAGTTGCAGAGGCACTGCCAAAGACTGGCAGTTGCAGAGGCACTGCCAAAGACTGGCAGTTGCAGAGGCACTGCCAAAGACTAGCAGTTGCAGAGGCAATGCCAAAGATTGGGAACTGCAAATGCACTCCCGAAGACTAGGAGCAGCAGAAACACTCAAGTTATTTTACACTGACACTCAAAGTCTCGTCATACTGCAACTCCTGCCACCTTGCTCGCACCATCAACACCACCATCCTCTTCCCCAACACCTGTGTGTTAATTACGAGGTACGCGCCGGGGTGTGCTCGTACGAGCACCTCACTGGTTCACCTCGTGTCTGTCAGAGGGTTCAATATCTTCCCTACGGACCATGGAATATATCAACACAACACTACAGTTCTCTATCACAAGGCCAAAGATTGATGCTGGCAAGAATGAAGTGTGTAGTTACGTTGCTAGCCACCCCAGTGAGAAGGTAGCTGTCCTGTACAGTTATAATGGACAACATTCTCAGTGAGAAGACAACTTTCTTTTAAAGAAATGTGTTTGGGAAAAATAGCATTCAGCTTAAAAAAAAAAAAAAAAAAAAAGGACCTTTGTGGAAAAGGACACTTGTTTATAGTTCAGGACATTTAGTATAGGAAACCTTTCGCCACAATCCCCTATAAAACTAAATGTAATGACATTATATACCTAATCCATGTACCACACCTGAACCAGGTAATGAACCACACCTGAACCAGGTGGTGGTGCTTCAGACACCATCTTCATCTGCACTCCCTGAAGCACAGCATCAAAGGCCTCGTAAATATCATATAAAACTTAAGAAATATGTCAAGTAGGACCCAGAAACCCATAAATTATGCCATGTGCCTAACCTTTAGCGTCTTAATGATAAGAGTTATACCTAAATTCAGACATAAATTTGGAGTTAGTGTGGATGAACCTTCACACCCACAATCCCTACACCAAACAGCCTTCAGGAGGAAAAAAAAAAGTTTATTTACCTATTATTAGCAAAACCAAGTGATGACTCACTAGTTTTGCATTTCTTCACGACTATCCGTCACTTTTCTTTCACATAATCGGATTGAATTATATTTCCTTTTACAATGTTAAAATGTTTCATGAACCTATTCCTGAACCTATCCTCATTTACCTATCCTCCTTTACCTATTCTCCTTTACCTATCCTCCTTTACCTATCCTCCTTTACCTATCCTTCTGCACCTATCCTCCTGCAAGTACATACCTTTGCAGCACAAATACCATCACACATTTTTGACACCTTGTCACATTTTTTTTTTTAGCCAATCTTTCTGCCACCAGTTGTTCATATCTCTCACTAACCATCTTCTTCTTTATTTTCACTTTAGTTTACACTTTTTCATAATTCTTCCTACACTCCACCTCTTTTTTTTCACTTTAGCTACAAGTAAACAACGCTCAGATATATCAGTCACCCTTCTAAAAACATGAAAATGCAAATGCTTACCACTCGACCTTTTATCACGCAAGTCAGACTGGCAATTTGCTCCCGTTGCATACGTCATACCTCTTATACATACACACACACACACACACACATATATATATATATATATATATATATATATATATATATATATCGTGCCGATTAGGTAAAACTTGCGATTTTGGCTTAAATACCAACGCTCTTCTTGCCATATAAGACAAGCTAAAATTTCTGTATGCAATAATTTCGCAAAAATCATTCTGAACCTAAATAAAAAAATATATTTCATTGTGTTAGTTTATTATTAAATTATTATTAACGTATCTAAAATATATTTAGTTGATTTAGGCTAAATTAAATTGCGCTTGTTGTAATAAGGTTAGGTAGGTTTTCAAAGTTTCTCTTGGTACAAAATTATAAATTCTTACATTAACATAAATGAAAAAAATATATCTTTAAACGTATAAGAGAAAATTTTAGAAAGGACTTAATTTTAGATGAGTTCTTCCTAATTGACCAGTTTTACCTAATCGGCACGACACACACACACACACACACACACACACACACACACACATATATATATATATATATATATATATATATATATATATATATATATATATATATATATATATATATGCAAAGATCACAGTAAACAGGTGATATCAAAATATGCAAGACAACCACTATGAAAAAATAGAAGAATTCCAAGCGCTTTCGTGACTACTCACATTATCAAGGCACTATAAAAGGAAACATGACAAGAAGGCTTATAAAGGGCAGAATACACCTCACAGTCACATCACACTAACAAAGACAACACCTCACAGTCTACACCTGTGGTTGTCTTGCATATATATATATATATATATATATATATATATATATATATATATATATATATATATATATATATATATATATATATATATATAAGGAGGTACCACCTCTGGAACTGTGCTGGGGACCCTCATCCTCAGAGAAAAGAATAAACTTACTTCTGGGAAAACTCAAGGTTCTCCCTGGAGCTGTTTGAATATTTTCTCCTACCACCCCCTATATTTTCTCTATACTTTATTTAAAGACAAAATACATTGATAAAAATACAATAGGGAGTAAAACAACATAGATAACATCTCAGAGCCTACATCTTGAATACTTCGTCCAGCTCCCCGGCAGTGGGCCGCGTGCCCAGAATGCTGCAGGCATTTTCCCTCTATATCGCAACACTGAGTCTCTGAAAGAGGAAGCTGGCCGCCCTGTGATCCTTGGTTTCTATGATGAGTTTTTCACCCAGCTCTTTGAGGAACTTTAGAGCACACTTGCCCCATGCTCCAAGGGTCTCTGACCCTAGCACACTTGCCCCATGCTCCAAGGGTCTCTGACCCTAGCACACTTGCCCCATGCTCCAAGGGTCTCTGACCCTATTAGGATGAAGTTATAGCAAGGGGAAAGGCCTTCATATTTGCGGGTCATCTGGGTCTCCCTGTGGCTGGCAACACCACCCCCTTCATCTTCGGAGTATGGCAAGTAGGTGTCTGCCAATGTGGCGGCACAGGTGTAGTCCCAGGCAATCTGCTTACCATCCTTCCATTGTAGCATAATGGCTCCATCAGGACGCTTTTGACTTCCGTTAGACCTCTGTACTTGGGGTTCCCGTTGAGCTGGGCAACGGGCTGTGGCGAGGCTTCTCTTTATGATGTCGTTGACTTCTTCATGTCTAGCATACTTTCCTTCTGATGTGTGACACACGAGACCATGAAGTCCGAATTGATCAGCCGTCGCCCTGCCGCAAATACACCTATGTTCGGTGAGTATGGGGGCGGCTAGGCGAAGAGCAACACCAATCCCAATGGCCTGTGGGCCGAGTTGAGTGCCCAGAGAGGAATTAGATACAGCTAAAAGGAAATCTCCTGAATGTGGTGCCTTCACCGCTAGGAGACGAGCTTTGTCCTTTCCTGAAGCGTTGGTGAGCACTGTGTTGGCGATTTTTTTTTTCCGTGATCGGTTTGTCCCAGTGGAACTGTTTGTGCTCTTTGGGAGGAGCTGGTCTACTGGAGTCTGCAAGGGTGTCCCACCACACGGCTGCTTCAATGAACCTGGGGTCTTGAGCTCCTGCCGCACCTCTCAAGCGTTCGGGGACAATTTCCTTGACTAGTCCACTGGAAGCCAAACACGAAGACAGAAATGCAGGTAAAGTTACCTGCGTTGCTTTGCGCACCCCTATACCTCCCAGTCGCACTGAGAGAGTTGCTTGATCCCATTGCTGATCTTCCAGTGACAGATTCAGTGCCTTCTTAAAGATTGATCTCAGGAGTGAGTCATATTTGTTGAGTGTTGGGTTGTCACAAGAGGGTGCGCACCTCAGAAAGTGAGTCTTGGCAGAATAAGACACCTTGTGAGGAGACACAGGGCATCATGGGCATCAAGGTCTCTTATTCTCTCCTCCATTCTCTTCAGGTCATTTAGTTTGTCCTTGGGGACTGTGTCGATGGCCTGATGACCCAGCAGTGCTCCCACACTTGGATGGAGTGGTAGTAGAGACTTCAGGGAGGATTGTTCGCACAGCACTGATTATTTCCTGGTTCGTTTTGATGATTTCACACTTGGAGGGATTGAGGATAAGTCCCAGTTGTAGGTCCTCTAGCAGGAACTCTTCAGTACCTGCCAGAATGCCATCATTCAGATACCAGATGTTGAGCTCGCTGCGTAGGCTGGAAGTTAGTTCTCTTACTGCCAAGCAGAAGAGAAGTGGAACGAGTGGGTCACCCTGCTGAACACCCTCTGATGAGGGAATTTCATGTTCGCCAAACAAAAGAACTGAGGGTTTGCTGTAGCCAGCTGAAATGAAGGAAAAAAGACTGGGGAACCGATCCCGAACGGCTGGCAAGACCCATCTCTTTTAACCATATCAAAAACATATATTTAACTGTATTTAAACTTGTAGTGCATGTTACCAAACCTGTTTCTAAGTACAATTCAATTAAAGTGCTTCACGTGTCAACATCTGGCAGTTCAAACGTTCCTAACACAACAACTTTTAACACTCTCTCCTATTTATTTTAATTTGTTTTTGATATATTCATTATTAGTACGTATTCCTTATTACCCATCCTTTGACCCTGGCTTCCTTCTCCAAGTTGTCAAGTAACTCGTGTGGCCATGTACCAAGAGTATTCTTACAGTCCACACATCCAGCTACTAGTACAGGTGTTTCACTCGTAGGAGGCCCCGAGTTGGTACTCCCGTAGTTGCAACCGTCTTGTTTGTATATTATGTTTGTAGTAAACGATAACTGGGGGCTTCCTACGAGTGAAACACCATGTATAAAGTTTGCTACATTTTTCAGTCGTCTGGCACTCTACCCGTCATTAATAATTTGTTAAAAATATAAGAGTCGACCACTTACTGTTCTAGTTGGTCTCTGATCCCTTTGATGTGTCAAATTTCATTAGCACTTCCCTCACTGCCTCGTGGACCTTTTCAATACTTGATAGTTCCCTTAGTTTATCCTCCCTTCAATCTCTGGTACTGACCCTTTCTCATTTGTAAACACACACATATGCTGAGCTTACTACAACCCTGCCTGTCATACCCTTTAAGTGTTTCCCTTTCTATTCTCAGTGTTATCACTTCATCCATTATCGTTTTTCTTTTGATAGGACCGTCAAGTAGCCTCGATCTGCCTTTACCTTGGCTGTTGTGTGTGTGTGTGTGTGTGTGTGTGTGTGTGTGTGTGTGTGTGTGTGTGTGTGTGTGTGTGTGTGTTTACAAAACACGAGCCAGCCGGAAAAAGACATCGTTGCGTCATTTCCCTCACAACAGAAAACATGAATATTAAGCTGTGTTCTACAATCTGGAAATTAGTAACAGATGCACAAACACTTTAAAATATAATGAGAAGGTGGAGGATGTAGATCCCACGAGGCTGAGGCCCCACTTAGCAAGGGAATCTGAACCCACAAAGAAGCTGTCACTCTTCCTTAGCTAACTAACCCAGGCACTACTACAGATGGCAGCCACAGAGAACTGACCCTTAATTGTACAGGATTAAAAGATCACATTCGTCTGCTGTGGTTGGTGCCGTAGCCATTGCAGAGCTCTAATCCTTTTGAGAAGACGGTTGTAAAGTACTAAACCCCAGGAGGAGTTATAACGACACTATATGTGAGCTTTAAGGTCGAGACTTGTGTACTCTCAGGCACGGGAGTGATCTAAGACCAGCATTTAGCAGTTTATCCCTGCCTGTTTGTATGTCAAACAACTGATTCCTATCTACGACAAGCACATGTGCAATGCATAGCTAAGTAGCCATACACGCTGATATAATAAATTACACGCTGGGGACGGTACTGTAGCTTCTCAAATGTTTGTTATGAAACCACAATCACGATGGGAGCTTATCTTCGTTGCATGACGACGAGATATGGCAAATTTGCGCTCTCCAGCGTAGCTCGAACGCGCCGATATCGTTAATGATTCTTGCAAATCATCAAGTCTGCAACATTCTACATCCAGAGGGAAAGAATGTGAGACGTAAAGTATTCGTTCTTATGGAAGAACTAAACATTGTGCACCACCAAGAAGTGAGCATCCTGAAGCACCAAGAAGTGAGCATCCTGTAGCACCAAGAAGTGAGCATCCTGCAGCACCAAGAAGTGAGCATCCTGTAGCACCAAGAAGTGAGCATCCTGTAGCACCAAGAAGTGAGCATCCTGCAGCACCAAGAAGTGAGCATCCTGTAGCACCAAGAAGTGAGCATCCTGTAGCACCAAGAAGTGAGCATCCTGCAGCACCAAGAAGTGAGCATCCTGAGCACCAAGAAGTGAGCATCCTGTAGCACCAAGAAGTGAGCATCCTGTAGCACCAAGATGAGCATCGCACAGAGTGAGCATCCTGCAGCACCAAGAAGTGAGCATCCTGTAGCACCAAGAAGTGAGCATCCTGTAGCACCAAGAAGTGAGCATCCTGCAGCACCAAGAAGTGAGCATCCTGTAGCACCAAGTGAGCATCCTGCAGAACCAAGAAGTGAGCATCCTGTAGCACCAAGAAGTGAGCATCCTGTAGCACCAAGAAGTGAGCATCCTGTAGCACCAAGAAGTGAGCATCCTGCAGCACCAAGAAGTGAGCATCCTGTAGCACCAAGAAGTGAGCATCCTGTAGCACCAAGAAGTGAGCATCCTGCAGCACCAAGAAGTGAGCATCCTGTAGCACCAAGAAGTGAGCATCCTGTAGCACCAAGAAGTGAGCATCCTGCAGCACCAAGAAGTGAGCATCCTGCAGCACCAAGAAGTGAGCATCCTGTAGCACCAAGAAGTGAGCATCCTGTAGCACCAAGAAGTGAGCATCCTGCACCACCAAGAAGTGAGCATCCTGCAGCACCAAGAAGTGAGCATCCTGCAGCACCAAGAAGTGAGCATCATGTAGCACCAAGAAGTGAGCATCCTGCAGCACCAAGAAGTGAGCATCCTGCACCACCAAGAAGTGAGCATCCTGCAGCACCAAGAAGTGAGCATCATGTAGCACCAAGAAGTGAGCATCATGTAGCACCAAGAAGTGAGCATCCTGCAGCACCAAGAAGTGAGCATCCTGCAGCACCAAGAAGTGAGCATCCTGCAGCACCAAGAAGTGAGCATCCTGCAGCACCAAGAAGTGAGCATCCTGCACCACCAAGAAGTGAGCATCCTGTAGCACCAAGAAGTGAGCATCCTGTAGCACCAAGAAGTGAGCATCCTGTAGCACCAAGAAGTGAGCATCCTGCAGCACCAAGAAGTGGGCATCCTGCAGCACCAAGAAGTGGGCATCCTGCAGCACCAAGAAGTGAGCATCCTGTAGCACCAAGAAGTGAGCATCCTGTAGCACCAAGAAGTGAGCATCCTGTAGCACCAAGAAGTGAGCATCCTGCAGCACCAAGAAGTGAGCATCCTGCAGCACCAAGAAGTGAGCATCCTGTAGCACCAAGAAGTGGGCATCCTGCAGCACCAAGAAGTGAGCATCCTGCAGCACCAAGAAGTGAGCATCCTGTAGCACCAAGAAGTGAGCATCCTGTAGCACCAAGAAGTGAGCATCCTGCAGCACCAAGAAGTGAGCATCCTGCAGCACCAAGAAGTGAGCATCCTGCAGCACCAAGAAGTGGGCATCCTGCAGCACCAAGAAGTGAGCATCCTGCACCACCAAGAAGTGAGCATCCTGCAGCACCAAGAAGTGAGCATCCTGTAGCACCAAGAAGTGAGCATCCTGCACCACCAAGAAGTGAGCATCCTGCACCACCAAGAAGTGAGCATCCTGTAGCACCAAGAAGTGAGCATCCTGCACCACCAAGAAGTGAGCATCCTGTAGCACCAAGAAGTGAGCATCCTGCAGCACCAAGAAGTGAGCATCCTGCAGCACCAAGAAGTGAGCATCCTGTAGCACCAAGAAGTGAGCATCCTGTAGCACCAAGAAGTGAGCATCCTGTAGCACCAAGAAGTGAGCATCCTGCAGCACCAAGAAGTGAGCATCCTGCAGCACCAAGAAGTGAGCATCCTGCAGCACCAAGAAGTGAGCATCCTGCAGCACCAAGAAGTGAGCTCCTGCAGCACCAAGAAGTGAGTATCCTGCAGCACCAAGAAGTGAGCATCCTGCAGCACCAAGAAGTGAGCATCCTGTAGCACCAAGAAGTGAGCATCCTGCAGCACCAAGAAGTGAGCATCCTGCAGCACCAAGAAGTGAGCATCCTGCAGCACCAAGAAGTGAGCATCCTGTAGCACAAAATAGCATCAAGCAAGTGAGCATCCTGCAGCACCAAGAAGTGAGCATCCTGCACCACCAAGAAGTGAGCATCCTGAGCACCAAGAAGTGAGCATCCTGAGCACCAAGAAGTGAGCATCCTGCAGCACCAAGAAGTGAGCATCCTGCACCACCAAGAAGTGAGCATCCTGCAGCACCAAGAAGTGAGCATCCTGCACCACCAAGAAGTGAGCATCCTGCAGTAGCATCCAGACAGTGAGCATCCTGCAGCACCAAGAAGTGAGCATCCTGAGCACCAAGTGAGCATCCGCACAAGAAGTGAGCATCCTGCAGCACCAAGAAGTGAGCATCCTGCAGCACCAAGAAGTGAGCATCCTGTAGCACCAAGAAGTGAGCATCCTGTAGCACCAAGAAGTGTGCATCCTGCAGCACCAAGAAGTGAGCATCCTGTAGCACCAAGAAGTGAGCATCCTGTAGCACCAAGTGACATCTGTAGACAAGGAGCATCCTGCAGCACCAAGAAGTGAGCATCCTGCAGCACCAAGAAGTGAGCATCCTGCAGCACCAAGAAGGGGGCATCCTGCAGCACCAAGAAGTGAGCATCCTGCACCACCAAAAGTGAGCATCCTGCAGCACCAAGAAGTGAGCATCCTGTAGCACCAAGAAGTGAGCATCCTGCACACCAAGAAGTGAGCATCCTGCAGCACCAAGAAGTGAGCATCCTGTAGCACCAAGAAGTGAGCATCCTGCAGCACCAAGAAGTGAGCATCCTGTAGCACCAAGAAGTGAGCATCCTGCAGCACCAAGAAGTGAGCATCCTGCAGCACCAAGAAGTGAGCATCCTGCAGCACCAAGAATGAGCATCCTGAGCACCAAGAAGTGAGCATCCTGCAGCACCAAGAAGTGAGCATCCTGTAGCACCAAGAAGTGAGCATCCTGCACCACCAAGAAGTGAGCATCCTGCAGCACCAAGAAGTGAGCATCCTGTAGCACCAAGAAGTGAGCATCCTGCAGCACCAAGAAGTGACATCCTGCAGCACCAAGAAGTGAAGCATCCTGAGCACCAAGAAGTGAGCATCCTGCAGCACCAAGAAGTGAACATCCTGAAGCACCAAGAAGTGAGCATCCTGAAGCACCAAGAAGTGAGCATCCTGCAGCACCAAGAAGTGAACATCCTGAAGCACCAAGAAGTGAGCATCCTGTAGCACCAAGAAGTGAACATCCTGAAGCACCAAGAAGTGAGCATCCTGCAGCACCAAGAAGTGAGCATCCTGCAGCACCAAGAAGTGAACATCCTGAAGCACCAAGAAGTGAGCATCCTGTAGCACCAAGAAGTGAGCATCCTGCAGCACCAAGAAGTGAACATCCTGAAGCACCAAGAAGTGAGCATCCTGTAGCACCAAGAAGTGAGCATCCTGCAGCACCAAGAAGTGAACATCCTGAAGCACCAAGAAGTGAGCATCCTGTAGCACCAAGAAGTGAGCATCCTGCAGCACCAAGAAGTGAGCATCCTGCAGCACCAAGAAGTGAGCATCCTGCAGCACCAAGAAGTGAGCATCCTGCAGCACCAAGAAGTGAACATCCTGAAGCACCAAGAAGTGAGCATCCTGTAGCACCAAGAAGTGAACATCCTGAAGCACCAAGAAGTGAGCATCCTGCTAGTGGTGACAGCAGATGTACACGTCCCTCACTGCACCAGCAACAGGATACAAGCATCTGAAGCTATCGTGAGGTTCTCTTCTCCTAAGGTTACGTTCAAGCTGCTTTAGACTTTATCTAAAATAGTCTGTATCTCTCTCTTTCTACACCCGCAACAAGGCGAGTAAACACACACACACAGACGGAGAGAGAGAGCGAGCGAGAGAGAGAGAGAGAGAGAGAGAGAGAGAGAGAGAGAGAGAGAGAGAGAGAGAGAGAGAGAGAGAGAGAGAGAGAGAGAGAGAGCAAGGAAACAGCACGCGCTACTGTGCTCAATACGGCAAAAAATTGACCTAAATGGATAGCAGTTAAGGGAGAGGAAAATTAGGAAGAGGAGGAAAATGAGGAAGAACAGGAGGAGGAGGAGGAGGAAGAGGAGGCCCAGAGGAATGATCTAAGAGCTCGAGTTACTTGAAGTGTGGAGGTCAAAGCAGTTCCCAGGCTACTATGTTGTGTTGTGCTCGGTGAGGCTACATTTGCACACATTATTTACACTAACCCTGGTTACTTTAAACAGGTATCTGCTAGCATGTCTTTAAGCATCACAACGCCTATTTATGGCACCCCTGCCACACACGCACGCCCACGCACGCACGAACATACACACACACACAACGTTTACATTCGCATTAGTTTACATGGAGGAGATTGACTTGAGTATAAGAGGTCTTATACCAGACTTTAATAGTGACACTATTTAAGAACGTAAGAATGACAGAGCAATGCAGCGGCCCTACTGGTCCATGCTCGGCAAGTCCAACTCACCCACACATACGCACTCATGTACCATGCCAAGAGGCACGTCTTCTAATAACATGTTTATTTTTCCACTATAATCTACCTTGTCCATAATTATTATCGTTCTTGCTTCAGTGACGCCACCTGGCAGTTTGTTCCACTCTTACTCTCAAACCAGTACTTTCCTACGTAACAGTTTGGAATTATAGTTCTAAATATATCTAGTAAATGACTAGTGTGAAAGTAATACAAGAGTCAATGGACATGACGAATGCAAAGTTGCAAGAGACCGCAGAGGGAAATATAGATTATTATTATATTCATGGCGGAGCGCTAAACTCGTCGGAATCACACAGCGCCTGGGGGTGGGATGAGAGGAAATCGAGTTCCATTCAAGGGGAGATCAGGTCCAACTCCTCAGATCAAGAGCCCCTCACGAACATCAGGGATTTTCCTTAAAGGAACAACTAATAGGCGAGTACACACACACACACACACACACACACACACACACACTCACACACACACACACACACACACACTCACACTCACACACACACACACACACACACACTCACACACACACACACTACACACACACACACACACACACACTCACCACACACACACACACACACACACACACTCACACACACACTCACACACACACACACACACACTCACACACACACACACACACACACACACTCACACCACACACACACACACACACACACACACACACACACACACCACACACACACACACACACACACACACACACACACACACACACACACACACACACACACACACACACACACACACACACACACTCACACACACACACACACCACACACACTCACACACACACACACACACCACACACACACACACTCACACACACACTCACACCACACACACACACTACACACACACACACCACACACACTCACACACACACACACACACACACCACACACACACACAACACACCACACACACACACACTACACACACACACCACACACACACACACACACACACACACACACACACACACACACACACACACACACACACACACACACACACACCACACACACACACACCACACACACACACACACCACACACACACACACACACACACACACACACACACACACACACCACACACACCACACACACACACACCACACACACACTCACACACACACACACACACACACACACACACACACACACACACACACACACACACACACACACACACACACACACACACACACACACACACACTCACACACACACACACACACTCACCACACACACTCACACTCACATCACACACACACACACACACTGCCCCACACGAACACATCAGGACTCGAGGACCATAACAACCACACAAACGCAAATCTGCCACACAAAGACAGAAAACACAACAAGGACCATAAACAGAGAGCCGAAAACAAATCGGCAAGATGGTGTCAGGTAAACAAAAGCAAGAGTTATGAGAGAGTGATCACGTTACCAGCAGGGGGTCACCCCAGCCAACCAGGCTGATTATATCACCAGCGACAGCTGTACCAGCTGCTGCTGCTGCTGTTGTTGTTGCTAACCACACCATCAGTTGCTGCTCTCTACCACACCAGCTGCTGTTGCTACTGCCTACCATACCAGATGCTGTTGCTACTGCCTACCATACCAGCTGCTGTTGCTACTGCCTACCATACTAGATGCTGTTGCTACTGCCTACCATACTAGATGCTGTTGCTCTGCCTCCATACCAGATGCTGTGCTACTGCCTACCATACCGATGCTGTTGCTACTGCCTACCATACTAGATGCTGTTGCTACTGCCTACCATACCAGATGCTGCTGCTACTGCCTACCATACCAGATGCTGTTGCTACTGCCTACCATACCAGATGCTGTTGCTACTGCCTACCATACCAGATGCTGCTGCTACTGCCTACCATACCAGATGCTGTTGCTACTGCCTACCATACTAGATGCTGTTGCTACTGCCTACCATACTAGATGCTGTTGCTACTGCCTACCATACCAGATGCTGCTGCTACTGCCTACCATACCAGATGCTGCTGCTACTGCCTACCATACCAGATGCTGTTGCTACTGCCTACCATACCAGATGCTGTTGCTACTGCCTACCATACCAGATGCTGTTGCTACTGCCTACCATACCAGATGCTGTTGCTACTGCCTACCATACCAGATGCTGTTGCTACTGCCTACCATACCAGATGCTGTTGCTACTGCCTACCATACCAGATGCTGTTGCTACTGCCTACCATACCAGATGCTGTTGCTACTGCCTACCATACCAGATGCTGTTGCTACTGCCTACCATACTAGTTGCTGTTGCTACTGCCTACCATACTAGATGCTCTTGCTACTGCCTACCATACCAGATGCTCTTGCTACTGCCTACCATACCAGATGCTGTTGCTACTGCCTACCATACCAGATGCTCTTGCTACTGCCTACCATACCAGATGCTCTTGCTACTGCCTACCATACCAGATGCTCTTGCTACTGCCTACCATACTAGTTGCTGTTGCTACTGCCTACCATACCAGATGTTCTTGCTACTGCCTACCATACCAGATGCTGTTGCCTACAACTCCAGCTGTTGCTACTGCTACTTGCCCACCACCACACCCTCCACAAACTGCTCCATATATCAGTCTAAGCTTCTATTATAACCGCTTAAGATTTTTAATATACCTAAGTCTGCTTCTACTTCTATGCTCTTTTTTTTTATTAAACAAATCTGTGAACATCAGCAGCGTGCTGCCACCATCTATAAACAGAAGCCACTGTCAACACATCTTCGTAAAACAACGTCAGTATATCACTGTGGCTAAGAACGTCAAATTTGTGACAAAAATATAAACAAAAATATTAACTATTTTAACGTATTTGACGATCACTGTTTTCTGCTCTAGCTTCTCAAGTGTGAAAATCAGTCAATTTTAGGTCAATTCTAAAATGTCTCCATCATGTTCAGGTATTGTTCCATTTATTGGTCTTATGCACAAAAACAACTCGCACACAGGAGAGAGAAGTTTACGATGACGCATTGTTCCAGTCACGGTATTGTTAAAGTCACGGTATTGTTCCAGTCACGGTATTGTTAAAGTCACGGTATTGTTCCAGTCACGGTATTGTTCCATTCACGGAATTGTTCCAGTCACGGTATTGTTCCAGTCACGGTATTGTTCCAGTCACGGTATTGTGCCTTTTTGTTCTTTACTGGCCTTATGGTACGTTAGAAGTGGTAATAGTTTGCTTATAGACAAAACTTTAAGTCAATTGAACTTGGGCTAATGTCTATCGATAAATCTGCTTAAACTCCTATGTAAGAAATGGAGATTTTTCTTTAAAAAGCCGAGTATAACTTGTGTATCTCTAGTATATTGTGTATAGATGAAGACACTCAGGTTCTACCTGTGATAAATATACATAAATACATAATACATACAAATACATAACAGCTGGAACAGATACAGAAATCATTTACGGCTCACAAAGAGCCAATAAAGCATTTAAATTACTAAGGACTCCTTGAAGTCTTAAATTTGTACTCACTAGAGCGGAGAGAGAGATACATGAAATATATACCTGGAAAGTACTTGAGGTTCTGGTCCCAAACCTGCACACTGCCCTAACACCATACTGGAGCGAGAGATATGGAAGTGCAAAATAAACTCAGTGAAAAGAAGGGGTGCAGTGGACACAATAAGGGGACACTGTATCAACATTCGCAGTCCCAGACTATTCAACATCTTACCAACAGATATCAGAAACACTGCTGGAGGAAATGTAGAAATCTTCAAGGGAAAACTGGACAAATATCTTTACCAGATGCCAGATCTACCAGGATGTGATGGATATGTGGGGCAGCGGGCCATCAACAGCAACAGCCTGGTTGACCACACAAGCAACAGACGAGCCTGGCCCATGGCCGGGCTCTGGATGTACAAAAACTCTCTGAACTCATCAAAGGTACAATATGCATAACGATACATAATGACTACTCATTATTATTATTATTATTATTATTATTGGAAGCGCTAAAACCATAAAGGTCACACAGTGCCTGAGGGAATGAAAAAAAATAGGTTCGAGCCAAGGAAATGAACAGTTCCAATTCGCTGGACCAAGAACTCTCCGCCAGCATTTATTTCTGAAAAAAAAAAAAACACTTGAGAAAGAGGTCCTCTTTAATACAACATAGACTCATTCTTACACATTTTTCCCCACACCAATTTAGAAATTATTTACGTGCCAGCTGCTTATTAAAACCGATGGTTTAATTTTTTTTTAATGCAAGTCAACACCAGTGATCACATTCCCAGTATCACCTGTCACTTGATCCACTGCGTGACACAACCAAGTGACATGCAATAACGTCAATGTAACAAGGAGGGATGCAACACTGGGTAGAACCAAGTGACAAAGATGTAACAAAGGAGATAGTGCCAAGTGGATGTAACAAAGGAGATAGTGCCAAGTGGATGTAACAAAGGAGATAGTGCCAAGTGGATGTAACAAAGGAGATAGTGCCAAGTGGATGTAACAAAGGAGATCAATTCCAAGTGGATGTAACAAAGGAATGAGTCAATGTAACGAGGATGCAACACTGGGAGACAGTGCCAAGTGGATGTAACAAAGGAGATAGTGCCAAGTGGATGTAACAAGGAGATAGTGCCAAGTGGATGTAACAAAGGAGATAGTGCCAAGTGGATGTAACAAAGGAGATAGTGCCAAGTGGATGTAACAAAGGAGATAGTGCCAAGTGGATGTAACAAAGGAGATAGTGCCAAGTGGATGTAACAAAGGAGATAGTGCCAAGTGGATGTAACAAGGAGATAGTGCCAAGTGGATGTAACAAAGGAGATAGTGCCAAGTGGATGTAACAAAGGAGATAGTGCCAAGTGGATGTAACAAAGGAGATTGTGCCAAGTGGATGTAACAAAGGAGATAGTGCCAAGTGGATGTAACAAAGGAGATAGTGCCAAGTGGATGTAACAAAGGAGATAGTGCCAAGTGGATGTAACAAAAGAGATAGTCCCAAGTGGATGTAACAAAGGAGATAGTGCCAAGTGGATGTAACAAAGGAGATAGTGCCAAGTGGATGTAACAAAGGAGATAGTGCCAAGTGGATGTAACAAAGGAGATACACTCAAGTGAATGTACTATAACATAAAAAAAATAGAAGTAGCACTTTTAAGCTAAATAATGTAGATCTTAGAATTAATAGCCAAGACAAGTGCACAAGCATTCGGAATAAAGCTAACAGAATTCTTGATGTCATATCAAGAAGTACAAATAATAAAGTCCAAAAGTTATAATTTAACTTTACATATCTTTCCTGAGACTTCATTTAGATTATGCTGCTCAGTTCTGGTCTCCGTATTACAGGATGGACATCAATGTGTTGGAAAATATACTGACAAGGATGAAATTTATTCCATATATTAGAAACCTTTCCTACGAACGTAGGCTGAAGGCACTAAATTTGTACTCTCTGGAAAGACAGAATTTGAGAGAATATGAAGTGTACAAACGGAAAACAGGAATAAATAGAGTATATAAAGTGCTGAAACTAGTTAAAACAGGACTCGCTGCAATGGATTCAAGCTGGATAAATTTTGATTTAGAAATGATATAGAAACTATTGATTTGGCAAGAGAGTTAGAGATGAGCGGAACTCTCAGGTAGCGTACTGAGGCGATATATGAGTGGGTGTGGTTGGATGTGAGCTGGACTTGCCTAGCATGAGCCAGTAGGCCTGCTGCAGTGCTCCGTCATTTTTATGTTATGTTATGTAACATAATGGATATAACTAAGAGAATTTTACAACGCTGATATAAACAAACGAGTATAACAAAATGGATGTTAAGTGGGTTTAATACCGGGTATACGACAAAGTAGATACCACGAAACAGATATAACCAGGTGTATACAGCAACGTGGTTATAAATAAGTGAATATAATTAAGTGGATATCAGGTGGGGACCAGCACCGTGAGTGGGCAACTTGTCCTGACTGGCCAATGTTAGTAATAATTTACGGCGTCACACTGGAATATTGCAGTAGACATCGAATTCCTGCCACGACTCTCCTGCCTCCAGCCCATCCCCAAGACTCCTCCCAACCACAGGCCTCTTCCCGCATCCCCATCACAAGCTTCTACCCACGGCTCCCGGACAGATGGCCGACAGACATTTCACCGACGGACATTTGATCGAACGGACATATCACCGAACATCAGATAACCTAACCTAACCTATCTTAACCTAGCCTATCGTAACCAACCCTATCCTAACCTAGCCTATCCCAACCTAACCTATCCTAACCTAACCCAGATATTCGATATTCGGTGAATTGTCCGTTCGGCCAAATGTCCGTCGGTGAAATGTCTGTTGGCCAAATGTCCGTCGACCATCTGTCCGGCCACGTCTCCCCACCACAAACACCACTCCACCACGCACTATGCTCCACCTCTGTACCTCTCAGGTGTTCATAATGCGGCGAGTGTCGGGTCCTGGGTTACCTTCCACTCTAAGTCCTGAACCATCAAACGGACACCACAAATTAACTGGAAAATTGCCCTCCTTACCCAAGTGGTCCTCAATTGGCTGGAGGAAGCTATACTGTTTTACTTTTATCTAAGATCACAAAAAAAAAACAAGAAAATCTTCACGTTCTTCGCTTTGGTCAAATAAAACCCATGCCACTGCATAGTTATCGGAGACCGAATAAAACCTAAACTTTATAGAAAATTATTACCTTGGTTGAGGCGGAATGTGCCTCGTATCAGATCAACCAACCTCACAAACTACCAAAAACTCGCACTTAGATAAGAAACTGTGCATAATTATTACGAGGGCAGACTCGTGCAAACCGCATCAGACAGAAACAAGGCCAATAAAAACTGTTCCGGCGAGTGCTGTATAAGGTATGATGAGAATGATTATGTGCACGTGCTGTATAAGGTATCGGGGAATGATGGCAGGTGCTGTATAAAGTATCAGGAATGATGACAAGTGCGGTATAAAGTATCAGAGAATGATGACACACGTTCTGTAAAAGGTATCAGGGGAATGTGTACAATTTCTGTACACATGGGGACAATACAGGTTCCTGAGAGAGGAAGTCGTCTTGTTTAGCATGTTTAGTAAATAAAGAGTTATGCCTTCGCTGATAATCACAAAGCTCCTACCATGTTATAAAACTCACTACCATCACCAGTCCCATCAACCACCATAACTACCTACAACTTGGATCCCCCTTCCCTCCCATCCTGACGCTAGGTCACACTGAGGTAGTGTTTGAACAGCCTAGTGCCTACACTGCAGGGAGATTTTTCCTTTCTTCAAAATTTTCCGTGGATTATCACTCGCGACCTGGAATGGACTCCGTAACTTAAGTCACGACAGATGTCACTTGCACTGATAGCACAGTAGCAAAGTTACCTTGGCTGAAAAATTGGTAATGAATAACCATATGGTTATAATGTTTGAAATCCATTATTCCAATCACAACCACCCCAACCAGCAGCCCCTCAAGCACCATCAACACCCTCTACCCCAATGTTCGACCACCACCATTATTCCAATCACAACCACCCCAACCAGCAGCCTCTCAACCACCATCAACACCCTCTACCCCACTCACTAGGAAGGGTGTGTTTGGAGGTGGGGTCCACTGCTCGCCACCTACCCACCTTGTATTGCCAGGTAATTACAGGTGACCACCACTGGTTGAGACAGCTACTACAGTGCTTTCTCATAGCAACCTACCCTCTTTTACTACCCTAATATTCTACCAGGATCACGAAGTAAATTTCTTAAAAGATTCCCATAAAATCGCAAATGTTATTTTCCCCTTTTATCCGTTAAGACACGTGAAAAATAATTAATAGTATATTTAGCAACATAAAAAACGGCCGCGATACGTCTGGCATGAGGGTAGCCATGCGTAACCAGGAAACGTTTAAATCTTCACGATTATCACTGGCGGTGCGAGAATGCTTCCTCAGACACACCCACAACTTCTCTTTAAGCTTCATAACCTGTCATTACTTCTTACTCTTGCTTCACCTTGTCCTTTTAACTTTTTTTTTTGCGAATATGATAACAATCGCCTTTGTCCTTAATCCACTTTGAACTTAATTCATTGTTTTTTGTACTTTGAACTTATTTCATTGTTCTTGTCCTTAGTTTGTTTTGAGCCTAGTATCGCCATGGTCCTTCCTTCCACGTGTCTCAACAGCGACTTGTCTTATCCACGTGGTACCCCTGACGCATGGTACCTCCCTGAGCTGACAGCAGCAGCAGCCATTTGTGATTCCCCCTCCGGCAGATGGCAGAAGGCTGGCAGCACATGCTCCGCCCTCGTCAGGCGCCTTTGTGTTCACTAGCAGGAGGTACCCCACAGCAGGAGCATCAGTTAGTGGAGCTAACCCTCCGGCGGGGTAACTTCCGGCCCCTCAGGTCCGGCACGGGGCTGGGAGCAGGATTCGAGACCTCGAGGTCGGGGTTCACTCCACACCTTCCTCATCTCACCTCAACCGCTGGCATCTACACAAGGTTTATTAGTATCACGAGTAGGAGAATGAGGGGATGGAGGGGAGCAGAAGAAAGGGAGATAGAAGAAATAGGCTAATGGGGAACAGAAGGGAGTAAGGGAACTGGGGATGAACGAAGAGCAAAGGAATGAGAGATGAACAGGGGATGGAGGGGAAGTTGGGAAATGGAGGATGAAAGGAGTAGGGAAATGGGGAATGAAGACAGAGAGTGAACGTCAAAAAAGAAGCAAACTACATTAAATAAAATATGGAGGAATAGGATGACTAGCCTCTTAATACATTATTTTTATAAGTCTGACAAAAAAAAGTAAAAATATCCCCATACCCTTAAAAAGAAAAAAAAAACACTAAAAATTCTTAGCTAATGTTACAATGTGCAATACAAGATACAATTCCAAACGTATCACAATGTACAATCCAATCAAACGTATCAGCAAAACGGGGTTTGAAAGCTTATATGGACTACAACTCTCAATAGTCATAGGCGGAACTAGCGACAGAATCCTCTTATAAAAACTGGAATGTAGTTCCGATGTGTTGTATATTCAAGCAAGTTTTTTTCCAAACAACCTCAGTTATTTAAAATGATTAATGTGGTGATTTTTCTCAATGCAATCAAGGTTTTGTATGTTTGGTTTTCGCTGTTTTACAAACTTTTTATTTTTCGAAAAACGTTGATTTGATTTTCCACATGTAGAGAGAGAGAGAGAGAGAGAGAGAGATAATAAAGGATGGGAGCATGAAACTAATTACTAGATGGAGAGAGGGGGACCAAGAGGAGATATCAGAGTTGACAGGTAATACTGTACTTCATATCCATATCTGCTTAATTAATTCAATGGCCCTCAGGGGCCAACGGCCATTAGTTTGTCTTCGCGGGCGGCCATCTTTAATGACCCTCCCCCAACCACACCAATCTATACTTCAGTAACTATGAATTACCTTTAGAACTGTAATTAGCCTTTGCATGGCTGCAAAGTCGAAAACGGAAGCCAAATTTCATTATACGCCCTTAAAAAATAATGAGCTTAGGGAGATTGCATATAAAAACACGAACGAGATATTTGTTCCCTCATTAAATATCTTGACACGATGGTCAAATCTTACAGGTTTGCTTGAATTTTTGCTTCCTTTAGTTGGATATAACATTATCAGAAACATTTATCGAGGATAGAATATGCAAGATTTTTAGAAATTTCCAGCACTGATTTCCTTAAAATAATTACTAAGCTGATTGAATCTGCTCGAGTTATAAAAATATCAAAATAAATTTGTTTAAAATTAATTTCTTGTATCAAGGATTTGATTACTTCAGTTTTGTAAATGTGCTAAAAAACATGATCCAAGCAATAAAGAACAATAAAGCAATAATAGGCTGCGAAGGTAGCAAGGGCCCTGGAACCTGCCTCAGGGTAAACTTGAAGATATCACAAACTTCCACTCCTTAATAAGTGTGTTGATGAGCACATCTAAATGAATCTTAAAATAAAAAAAAACACAAACATTAACAATTAATCACGCAAACTACGGCCACCTCAACCTTTACACAAGAAACCCGTCCTGATATATCTGAAATCTTAATTAACTGTTCACTAGGACTCCTCCAGCGACCACGTCGCCTGGTGACCTTCCTGGGCGAGCCTCTCCACAGGTGATGCTGGGGTCAACACAGCTCGTGGAGAACCGGATTGGTGAGTTTTTGGACGATCGCTGGGAGTGGCGTAGTTAGGCTAGGTTAGAACAGGATAATGGACAGGGATAGGAAGGTTGCAGAGTTCTTATTGCATTATTTATAGCGCTATAGGGTTCACGCATGTTATGTTCACTTCAGGAGTCACCTCTCTGCCAAGGGAAAGTGAAATAAAGTTATGTAATTTTCTTACATGCAATTTGTTTTCTTTTGCCCCAAAGGTAACATAACCTGATCTAATCTTGCTCATATTTACTTAAAGTAAAATGATATAATTTGCCTAACATGTCTTAAGAATTTGCAAAACATTTTTATTTCAGTTTTCACTAAGAAGGATGCTAGGTTGATCTTGAGTAGCTATGTTAAAACTACATTAAGTGTATGGAAACTAGCCGAGGAGTGAAGGGCATACCTGGCTCTGTTTTATGTAGCATAACCTAGCATGTAACATTAACTCCATCCATTACTACATGACAGTATTTTATTTACAATATTTACAGCACTGAAAGATCAATACGTAATACGTATACACTAATGTTCGAAATAACATCAATTATATGTAAACACGGATAGAGAAGGAAGTGCAGCCTAGAGTAAGGTATTATACCACTGATTATTTTCTGACACCACTAAATCCTCGTGATTTACACCATGGCAAGCCCACTCAGTTATCCATATAAGAAAATGGTTGGACCACCTCAAGGTCCTTCCCCCTTCCCCAGTACTCAGGGAAAACAGAGATATACAGTCATGAAAATTTTTAATTTCCTAATTTTTTATTTTGTACCAAAACATAGCAACCCATCCTATCCTTGATAGCTAGCATTTACGTCAAATGAAGTAAGTAACCTAACCTATTCAAGGATATACAACTGTGATTCAATGTTCTGATGGGAAGGGAAAATTATCCAGTGAACCTAATGCTTTAAATAAAGAAGCATTTGCAAAGTCGATTACTATTATTATTAAAGAAACGCAAAAGTCGTAGGAATCATACATAGTCTGGGAAGGTAATTATAATCAGATTTGATTGAAATGGAAAGTAGCTCAAATTACTTGGCTTAAGAGCCGATGGAATCTGGCAGAGATAAGGAATTCCTGTGACAAGAAATTTTATTATTATTATTATTAGTAGTAGTAGTAGTATCATCATCATCATCCAAAAAAAACAATTGCAATACTCGTATGGGTCGAACAGAAAACTGTGATACAAGGTGACTGATAAATACGAATAATGTGGTCGGGAAGTGACATGTGCTAAACAGATGGGTGGTACAACGCACTAGACACCACGCAGCTTCTCCAGTGATGCTATTTACATACATTATATTGCTATGTAAGACTTACGTTACTTTATCTCCTTTACTCTTCCTTGATAACGCGAGAAATCACGACAGTGCTTGGAATACTAGTATACTACTTTCAACTGTGGTTATACTATTTGGTATTATACCGTGTATGATATTCACGCTCAGTGATCCATATACAATGTTAGTGGAATGACAGCGTAAGGGGCTACCAGACAAGGTGCTGCAGAGGACTGGGATAGGTGGAGAGGAATGAGATAGGTGAAGAGGAATGAGATAGGTGAAGAGGAATGGGATAGGTGGAGAGGAATGAGATAGGTGGAGAGGAGACAGATAGGTGGAGAGGAGTGAGATAGAGAGGAATGGGATAGGTGGAGAGGACTGAGAAAGGACTGAAGTCGGATAGATGCTTAATAGGGCAAGAATAAAGGGAGAGATGAGGGTAGGTGGGAAAAACGACTAGGGTAAGTGGAGTGGACAGGGATGGAGATCTCAGGGATAGGTGGTGGAGAGGACTGCTACTGTGACTATCAACCCGCTACTTTCGTCATTAATTTACGTTACAAAAAATCATCACCTGTCAAACAAAATAATCATTCACACTAAATCATATCCATAAATCGTTCCAAGTCTTTGGTCGTCAGGTAAAGTAAATTTAGACGAAAGGGAAAATATCCTTATCATTTATTCCGAAAATATAGGCTGGTGGCGGCGAAGGCGGCATCCCTCCCGGAGAATGGAGGCCCCCAGTCCTGGGTACAACTTTCCAAACCACCACGTTACGGTGGTGGTGAGGTTGGGGGAAAAAGGAGTTGAGATAGATCTTAATGCTGCGTGAGATGTGGTTTCATGGGACATGGGATGGGTGGGGGCAAGCCATGGGATAGGCAGGGACTTCCAAAAAAAAAACATGGGTCGTCGGGTGTGGGCGTCATTGCTTCCTCGGATGCGGGTGTTATGTGGGCGTGGGGAGTGTGGGCGTCGTGTGTGGGCGTGGCGAGCCAGCAAGGCGCCCAGGTAAGGGTGGAGACGCACTCCAGCACTGGTCCACCCTCCCCCGAGGCTGCAACTCCACCCCCGCAACCCACCTCCTGCATACTTAAACTACATTGTTAACCAGGAGCTTCTTGCTGCCCCTCATCTACCAGGCTGGTTATTACTATTATTATACTCATGGGGGAAGCGCCAAACCTGTAGGGGTCATGCACCTCCAGGGAAATGGGAGGCAATCATATTCGATTCAAAGAAACGAAGGGTAAATCCAATTCTTTGGATGACGAGCGTCCCTTGAAGGGTACCAAGCTGGTAGTACGTTCTCCAGTTGGTAAGTTTGCTTGTTGGGTTTACTTTCTACTGAGTGTACGAAGCTCATTAACGCAGTATTTAACGTATACATTAAAAACAAGATCACAACAATGCCACTATCACATCTGCGAGGAAAATGATAGGGTGGATAATGAGAACATTCAAGACAAGAGATGCTAAGCCAATAACGATCCTTTTTAAATCACCTGTTCTCTCTAGGCTGGAATACAGCTGTACATCTTCATTCAAGGCAGGTGAAATTGCAGATCTAGAGAATGTACAGATAACCTTTACTGCACATATAAGTGCCGTGAAACACCTTAAACTACTGGGAACGCTTGGAAGCACTTGACTTGTACTCACTGGAGCGCAGGCGAAAGAGATACATCATAATATACACCTGGAAAATCCTAGAGGAACTGGTCCTAATCTGCACACAGAAATCACTCCATATGAAAGCAAAAGACTTGGCAAGCAGTGCAACATACGCTCAATGAAAAGTGGGGGTGCAATTAGTACACTAAGAGAAAACACAATGTGTCCAGAGCTTAAGACTGTTTAACAGCCTCCCACCAGCCATAAGGAAATTACCAATAGACTCATGGCTGTCTTCAAGAGGAAGCTGGACAGATACCTAAAGTCAGTGTCAGATCACCTGGGCTGTGGTTCGTACGTTGGACTACGTGCGGTCAGCAGGAACAGCCTAGTTGATCAGGCCCTGATCCACAGGGAGGCCTGGTTATGGACCGGGCCGCGGGAGCGTTGATTCCAGGAATACCCTCCAAATTGCCAAGTGTTTATACACCTATATACCTAATCCGTGTATTTACACAAAGATACACACGTCTTTGTGTTCGTACACTGATATACGTCAGGTGGATACTATACAATGTTATCCAGTGAAAAAACAACAATTTTGAGGCTTAACTCTGGTTGTTACAAATATTTTTAATATGAAATATATTCAAGTCTAATCTGTACATACAATAAACATTTTGCTTGGTAAGTTAAGAGTTTCAGACCATGTTTGACGTGCCCGAAAATGATGATGGTGAGCAGTAGTTCGGTAGGGAAAGTATGGACACAGACTCCACCAAAGCCTCGTTGTCATGGCAGCTTCACAAAGCCTTAACCGAAAGTTTCAGATGTTATTGTGAACGTAAGACCGTCTGAGCTTCTGGCAGAACTACTCCAGTCGTCTGGATCTCCCACCCTTGCTCCTTTACAATCCTGGCCCCTTGAGGATTAAACGAGCTGCCTTCAATTCATGCTGCCATCTGCCTGGTTACCAGCCAGGCAGCCGGAGTCTGCTAATATGTATAGACGATGTAACCCATGTAACCCGTTGACTCCCAGCACCCTACACTCGCCAGATGGTCTCGAACTCCCATAATAACACGCCTACCAATCCATACCTCTGAATCCCCTAGGGGAAGAGCTAAACCGTAGGGGTCACACAGCGCCTGGGAGACTAGGAGGAAATCAGGCTCTATCCTAGGAAAGGGAGGCTAGGTGCTATTCCTTGGATCCAAATCCCCTCACTAGCATCAAGGCAAACGTACGCATTAGCATTCATTATTATTAGTGAAGATCTACAGCTGAGTAACTCGCTAAATGTAATCATAAATTATTACTACTAATAATAACATTAATAACGTAAGGATCTATTGTTGATACATTTGCATTATACCATGTCATATGTTATATTTGATGTTGCTTTTATTTACCGCATTTAACGTTTAAAACCAAGGTAAGGTGACCCAAAAGAAGAAACGCCTTCATCGTCACTCACTCCGTAGCTGTCTTTCAAAAGTGCCAGTACCAGACACTTCAAATAGCCCAGCGAGCGGCAACAACCCCACCCACCCATCCCCCTCACGGTTTCTGATATGAATAACAAAACAGTATTGTCTGATTGCTTGATTTCCTTATTTGTGATTCCGGGTTGGAGTGAAGGTTGAACCTGTGAGCCACAACTTCAACTAACATATCACTTTATTGACTAAGTTAATCTGCTTGTACCGCTTCTTAATATTTCTTAATACATTCAACTCTTTTATAAATTATTATTATTATTATTATTGTAATCAAGAGGGAACCGCTAAACCCGTAGGATTATACAGCGCCTGTGGGGGGGGGGGATGTGGAAGGTATTCATGTTTAATTCAGGGAACTGGAGCACAGATCCAATTCCCTAGATCAAGAGCCCCTGACCAGCCTCAAGGAACCTTCCTTGAGGGGTTCTCTCATAAAGCTTCTCTCTATAAAGCAACGGTTCGTAAATGCGACTGAAAAAGTATAATGAGGATTGACTAGCGCGTTCTATGATGGCCTGTGTCATGTGCTATTAAATTTCGGCTTTACTTTTTCAAAAAGAGCTGACGAGTACTTTAATATTTCCTTTCTAATATAAGAACCGTGGTCTGAAATCGGGCCTTGGGAGAGATCATTCTCAGAACCACTAACACATAACACACAATGGAAGACCACAATAAAACACGTGATTGCAAATATGAAAAAATACTACAGTGAAAATAGGAAATAAAACCCGAGCGCTTCCATATTTTTACACACACATCTGAAGATGTGTGTGTAAGCACATGAAAGCGATCAGGTTTCATTTCCTATTTTCACTGGTATTTTTTTTCATAACACACAATATATTCACAACCGGAGGGGTACGCGGGGGCATCTCAGCTGGTGCTCGGGAAGTCTCAGTGATAACGAGGGCACCATACCCCCTTAGTGTTGAGAGATGTTATTTAATCACGTTAGTATTGACCTACCTCGGGATTTGAAGCCTATAAAGAAGTATACAAGTGAAAATCGTGACTAGTAAGTAGTGAAAAAAATGGCTTCCATTTTGCCATCCCTGTATGGCTTCTCCCAGAATGGCTTCCTCCCGACCGCCCGTGCCCTCCCCCACGCATCCCCACCGAACCCCGCCTCGCGCCGCCCGCGACCGCGTCACCTTCTGCTGCGCCTTCTACTGCGTCAGTGTTCCAACTTCTTGGATCAAGTTTTTTACCTAGATTTTCATGATTTTTTTTTTGTAGTCTACATCTCCTCTGATCAAGTTTTGAGTACCCACCTATGGGTAGACACATTTTGGGTTCTCCCCTATGAGGGGTCAGAGATACCTTTTCAATGCTCCACTTCCTTGGATCAAGTTTTGAGGTCCCCCCTATGGGGGTAAGCATCCAAAATGGTGTGGGAGTATGGTAAAGGTTCCCCCTATGGGGCATGGTAAGGTCTCCCCCTACGGGTACCCCTTAAAATTTCTCGATATCAATAATACAAACAAAAAGATTTTCAATGTTCCAACTCCTTGGATCAAGTTTTTACCTAGATTTCCATGATTTTTTTGTAGTCTCCATCTCCTCGGATCAAGTTTTGAGTACCCCCTATATGGGTACACATTTTTTTCACTACTCTAGTACAGGTATTGTATTAAGACATTGTATAAAAAGACTGTGTGCGTATATCAGTGTGCCACTGACTGGCTGTCAATCTTCCTCTCTCTCTCTCTCTCTGGGTATTTGCACACGAGTGGGCATCTCTAAATATGGGCGAGCTACTCTAGGTACAGGTATTGTATTAAGGACATTGTATATAAAAGCGGTGCGTAATCATGTCTGAACGAGTTGTCAAGGCGGCTCGTGTTGGATCTGGGGCGGGGGTGGAGTTTGGGCTGCTTGCTGGGGCTTGGGGGATGATTGAACACAGAGTTGAGAGACGTCAAGAAAAAGGGCGAGAGAGACTACAGAGAGAGAGCAGTTGGGTGTAAAGAGGAGGCGTGTGGAGTGGGAAAGGGGGAGGAGAGTGGGGAGAGTGGGGGAGTGAAGTGAGAGAGAGGAGAGAGAGATGATGAGAGAGAGAGAGAGAAAGAGAGAGAGAGAAGAGAAGAGTTGTAAGAGAGCGGACTGGTAGATGGGAGAGAGAGAGAGAGAGAAGGAGGGGAGGAAGATGAGAGAGAGGAGAGATGAGAGAGGAGAGAGGAGAGAGAGAGAGAGAGAGAGAGAGAGAGAGAGAGAGAGAGGAGAGAGAGGAGGAGAGAGAGAGAGAGAGAGAGAGAGAGAGAGAGAGAGAGAGAGAGAGAGAGAGTGCTTCACTAAGACTGGACTAGAGTAAGGAGTGGAACACTTCAAGACGCACGTCTCGTGACTGGTCACCTCGCGCCCAACATGGGCCAAGGAATATATATACCCATCACCTACATGGACTTGGTACACACGTCACTGCGTACACACTACATCATGTACATGGGCTTGGTACACACACCCCTGAGTACACACGCCACCGTGTACATGGAGTTGGAACACAAACACAATAATGAAACGAAAAAAAATCAGAAACTTATTTCCCACTCATATTCAAACAGAAGCGATGTAGAAAAAGTCCTTACTAAGGCTCCCGGTTGGAGTGATCGATCAGGTTGTTAGTGCTAGCCGCACGCAGGCCAACGTAGGCACTTCAGCCCGGCTGATGCGAAACTTACTCGAGGAACTTACCAAGTTCCCTCTGAAAGACAGCTAGGGGTCTGTTGACAATTCCCCTTATGCATGAAGGAAGGGTGTTGAAAAGTCTTGGTACCTTTACACTTACTGTACTCTTGGTGTATTCATTGTACCCCAGTCTTCGAAATTTCGCCTGTCTTAAAATAATATGTTACTGTACAATATTACAGACTAGAGAGAACAAGTGAATTAAAGACTGACATCACAAGGGTTAGTATCCTTTGTTTTTGAAGGTTCTAGTTATTCAACCTATCATTTTCCTCGCGGTTTTGGTAATAACACTGTTGTGATATTCGACTGTAAGATCTAACATTAATCTTCCTCTCTACTCTGTGGTTCCACTTTTCCTTTCCTCAGATAGTATGCCATAGCCAAGTGCCAGTAACTGAAATTTGTCCTTAATTATCATATCGTTTTCTGTGACCCACTGGAAGACCTGATTTATATTAACTGGAAGAGTTGCTTTATAATCAATGGATGCCACTCTTATATAAATTCTAGTATCGTCTGTCCAGGATGAGCCGGTGTTGATTCAAGTTTCTGTCTACGTCGGATATGAGAATAAAAGAATTATGGAGAATACTGTGCCTTGTGAAACACAGCTTTTCACTGTAGCACTTTTTGACTTTATTGACTATTACTCTTTGGGGTTGATTTATTAAAAAAAAAATATCCATCTGCCACTGAACCAGTTATTCCTTCTGCACGCATTGTTGTGCTCTATTACACTATTATCACACTTGTCGAAGGCTTCTGCAAAGTCTGTGTATACTAAATCTGCATTTTGTTTCCAGTGAACACGAGACCATGTCGTACTGGTACATGTCGTACTGGTGCATGTCATACTGGTACATGTCGTACTGGTACATGTACTGGTGCATGTCGTACTGGTACATGTACTGGTGCATGTCGTACTGGTGCAACAACTGCGAGAGGCAGGAGCGACCTGCCCTGGGCTGTGCAATTATTGCGAATCCATGTATTTAGCAATCTTGTTTCTTAAAACACTTTCAAATATTTTGATAATGTTGGACCTCAGTGTCTTTTTTGCAACTGCTTTACTGAAATCTTTGTGGACCGAGGCTATGTAAGTGGGTGTAGTGACTGTGGGATGACTGATGTGTCTAGACCCCGTCTTCACATGATATTTAAGGCACATGCTTATCAGTTTTTTCAGTGCTTGGTCAATATGGAAGTATTTCTTTACAACAAGAGTACTTGACAAGTGGATTGAGCTCCAGGACGATATAAGTGCCATAACTATAGCAAAGTGTTCCTGAAAGTGTCTCCAGGAGGGTGAGTACCATAACAATAGCAAAGTGTTCCTGAAAGTGTCTCCAGGAGGGTAAGTACCACAACAATAGCAAAGTGTTCCTGAAAGTGTCTCCAGGAGGGTAAGTACCATAACAATAGCAACGTGTTCCTGAAAGTGTCTCCAGGAGGGTAAGTACCACAATTATATCAAAGTGTTCCTGAAAGTGTCTCCAGGAGGGTAAGTACCACAACAATAGCAAAGAGTTCCTGAAAGTGTCTCCAGGAGGGTAAGTACCACAACAATAGCAAAGTGTTCCTGAAAGTGTCTCCAGGAGGGTAAGTACCACAATTATATCAAAGTGTTCCTGAAAGTGTCTCCAGGAGGGTAAGTACCACAACAATAGCAAAGAGTTCCTGAAAGTGTCTCCAGGAGGGTAAGTACCACAACAATAGCAAAGTGTTCCTGAAAGTATCTCCAGGAGGGTAAGTACCACAATTATATCAAAGTGTTCCTGAAAGTGTCTGCTAATATTCAATAAATTCATTCTGTTTTACTTTTGAAAGTGCTAAATCCGTCGAGGGTCAGAGCGGAGAAATTCTGACGAGTGAGGAAGGAGTGGGGGGGCTGAAATACCCTCGTCATTTGAATCAAAGAAAACGCCAAGATCTTCGTCCGTAGACTGCTTTTGAAACAGTAGTCGCTCAAGCACATAGGTATCTCCACGTACAGGTGACCCAGCTTCCGAAGGTGGATGAGCTACCGGATTATTTGGCTCCAAATCAAGAAGTACCAAGGTTATATATAAAAAAAACAATTTTACATCAACTAAGTAGCTTACGAGACCTAAACTCTCCTGCTTTTTTAGCGCTCTCCGATGAACAATAATGATAATAGTAATAATCACAATAATAATAATAACAATAATAGTAATAATAATAATAATTTTAACATCTTACAGAAATTATATGTACAGATCTTGATTTACCTCGTAGTGTGCAGCTTTGTGGGATGATGCTGAGGAAGAGGACTTGCTATGTGTGTCTGGAAAGTGTTTAGATAATGAGGAAAGGAAAATAAAAGTTAGTCATAAAACGGGAAATAGAAAAAAAATTAATGAGATCGATAATGACGATACCAAAGGGGATAAAAGTGGAAATGAAAAAAAAAATCCACAGACCAAAAAAAGGGGATGGAAATGAAAGGGAAACTTTTAAAGAACAAGAGAGAGAAATGAGGATAAGGGAGAGAAATGAGGATAAGGGAGAGGAATGAAGGTGAGGGACAGGAATGAAGGTGAGGGAGAGGAAAGGGTAAGGGAGAGTATAAAAGCAGCGAGAGGGAAGGAGGAGTCAGGGAGAGGGGAAACTCGAGACACAAAACTCACTACAACATTAGCAATATAAGCCGAACCTTCGTCACTAATTAGTCTTTTAAAAGTGACGCTAACATCAACATTATGGCTGCTCACCCGTGGTGGGCAAGGTGGGCACTAGTGTAGGTGGGCACTAGTGTAGGTGGGCACTAGTGTAGGTGGGCACTACTGCAGGTGGGCACTAATGCAGGTGGGCACTAGTGCAGGTGGACACTAGTGCAGGTGGGCACTAGTGCAGGTGGGCACTAGTGCAGGTGGGTACTAGTGTAGGTGGGCACTAGTGCAGGTGGGCACTAGTACAGGTAGGCACTAGTGCAGGTGGGCACTAGTGCAGGTGGGCACTAGTGTAGGTGGGCACTAGTGCAGATGGGCACTAGTGCAGGTGGGCACTGGTGTAAGTGGGCATTAGTGTAGGTCTGCACTAGCGTAGGTGGGAACTAGTGCAGATGGGCACTAGAGTAGGTGGGCACTAGAGTAGGTGGGCACTAGTGTAGGTGGGCACTACTGTAGGTGGGCAGTAGTGAAGTTGGGCACTAGCGTAGGTGGGCACTAGTGTAGGTGGGCACCATCGTAGGTGGTGTTGCATCTTTGACTAATATTATATCGCAACATTCCTCATTAATAGCTAAAATAGAGATGATTCGCTTTATAATATTACCTGACACTACAAATACCATGGTATAGAAATAATCTTCAACACCATTGTAAACATTGTAATTATTGTGGATTTTGGTTAGGTTTTTATGATATGTGATTTCCATGTAGTGGTATACTGCTAGTTAAGAGTGCCGGTTACCCATTCATTGACCTGCCGACCTCCCGCTGGTCACGTGATCATATCTGACCTAGGATCACCACTCACTACTGAGTGGAACCCTCTCTTGGACTCCCTTGCATGGGAACACCTCTCAGGTGCTAGCAGTCTCTTAAACTTATTCTGATCCCTTGCATGGCAACATTGCTGCAACTTATTGTACTGATAAATTACCATGATAAGAGCTGTCACAGACGTGCTGATTATTTCATATGTCCTATAAAGATTGTCTAACTATACTATGGGGATTTATACGTTCCTGGCGAATCATGGTAACTGTGACAATATTTATGTATATATATATATATAATTGCGACCTTTGAAGAATGGGTCCTATTTAACTCACTCTCATAAGAAAATTAAAATCTTTACGAGTTTATTACTTTAATTAAATTAGCAATTTTACTCTGGAGTTTTGGTCATCCTTAAAGAAAGTTGAAGATTATTCTGCTAATTTAAACCCTTGTTGTGAAGAGAGTTTTCCCCTGGACTAAAGTCTACCAGCTATCCGAGTACACTCTGTATGACCCTTGTGGTTTAGCGTTTCTTTTGATTATAATAATAATAATAATAATAATAATAATAATAATAATAATAATAATAATAATAATAATAATAATTCCGAGTACACTCGATTTATCAAATGACCCGGATATCTTCTTTGCACACAGCAGTGGGCACTAGTGTAGGTGGGGAGTGGTACGCTTGAACATATCAGGAGACAGCACACTACGTGGGCAGGAGTTCATTGTGGGTTAGGAAGCAGTGTAGGTGGCAGAGCAGATGAGCGCTAGAGCAGATGTGTGGGTGGTACTGCAGGTGGGTGGTCGGCAGCGTAGGTGGGCGGCACACAAAATGGGCGGTAGCGAAGTAGGGTGGCAGTGCACCCAGGATGACCGTGGGTGGATGGGTGGGTGGGTGTGGTGCACTCATCACCCTGACCATAAAGTTACCTCAAAGTATAGGGTGGGGCCCACCGTTCCTTGACACCACCACCACAATCGTACCAGTCATCACTACCACCACCGGCACTCTCATTACCTCCATTTCGTCTACTTACATTCACTTATTAACACTGCTAGAAATTCCAAAAACACGCGCCATACTAACTCATCATAACTGCAAATTCAAAAAACGAATAAAAAGGTTGAATAATATTTGCTTGGTCTGTGTAACCAGGTGTAGTACTTGGCGCAACGATGCTAAATGGAGCGAGAATAAGGATGTAAGCGAGAAAGTCTGGGGGGTAAATAAAGGGGAAGGAGAGTGACGAGATGTTTGATGGAAGTGTAGAGAATATGATGAATGTTAAAGTAGGTGATGAAATGAACGAAGGGGAAGTGTATGCATGGAACACGGGAACAGGATTTATCAGGAGGAAAGAGAAGGAAGCGAGTATGAGGGAGGTGGGTGAAACAACAGGGGATGATTTTAATGAAGACTGACATATTGAAGCCAGGTGGGGATGTTGTTTTGGAATGGTTGATGTATTTGTTTAATGTATTTATGAAAGAATGGAAGGGACGTTATCTCAGCACTGTTAAAGCATGCATAGCTCATTTGAAAAAGGGAAAGAGAGATCAAGAGTAAGTGTAAAAATTATAAAGGAATAAGTCTTGAGATTGTATTGTGTTAAGTGTACAGTGACTTGTCCTTGAAAAGCGTTACGTAAAAGACAGAAAGAAGGATTATAAAAGAACAAGGTGAATCTGGAAAGGGAAGAGGACGTATGACTCAAATGTTGGCAATGAAGAGTAAGAGAGTAGATTATAAATAAAGGAAGAGAGCTGCTTATTGCATTTATGAATTTAGGAAAGGCATATGATACAGTAAATACGAGAGCGATGTTGCAAAAGTATGGAATAGGTGGTACGTCGTTGAGAGCATTTTTATTACGAGGGAATTTAGGCTCATGTTAGAATATATAGGAGAGAAGGGAAAATCTTTACCTGATAACTGAACCTTAAACAGAAAAGTGAGACGTCATATTGGATATTTAATGTGTTTATACACGAAGCTGAAAGATAATGAATACACTGCTGAGAAGATGTGAGGGGATGAAGATAATTTATCTAATATACATTAGTTGTCATAGTTGTTCTTTGCAAATGCCACACTGCTTTTGCGAGTCCGGTAAGAAGTGGGTGGAGGAGTTTCGAAGGGTAGGTCAAAAAACAAGAAGAAAAAAGTGAACGCAGAAAAGAATAAGGTGATAAGAGTAAGTGGTAGTTTATGCAATGGAAGATGGGATGTCTGATAAGAATGATGAAGTATGGAGGAAGTGAATGCATTTAGTGGATGTGTCGGTAGATTGGTCTATGAAAGATGAAGTCAATCACAGGGCAGATGAAGGAAATAGTGTTGGTTAGTCTGTAGAACACAGGAAGTTTGTCGCTGGATGCAAAAATGGAAGTTTATTAGAGAATATAGTGATGCCAACACTAGTGTGTGTGAGGCCTGGCCTTTCAATGTTGCAGCGAGGAGGAGGAGGCTGTTGCAGGACATGAAAATGTCGTGTCGTGTTGCAGATTAATTTGTGCAAATTATGCAGTGAATGACGAGTTAAGAGGTTAGACGGGCGGGTGCTATGAAAGGTATATTTCAGAATAAACAGGCACAATACTCCGACTGAAACAATTGACAGATAACTCGCACACACGAGAATGAAACTTATGAGGATGTTTCGGTCCTACTTGGACTATGAACTAGTCACGTGACTAGTGCCTAGGTAATGGTCCAAGTGGGACCGAAACGCTATCCTACGATCTAGTATTCATGTGCGGGTTATATGTATAAAGATATAGTTTAGAAAGCGGAGGAGAGGTTGAGAATGTTTGGTCATTCAAAAAGACTGAAACATGATAGAGTGAGTAAACATTCTTCGTGGAAGATAAAGTTCGTCAATGAGAGAACACTAACAACTACATACCAACACACTCCGCTGTATACAAATATCGAGGGTAGACCAACGACAGGCAGCAAGCTGTAGCCTCTCAACTAAGACTTACTAAGAGTCCCCCTAACCCGTTACCGATAATCTCAAAAACCACAACCATCACCACAAGCTTTAGAACAATACTTCAAGATTTAAAAATAAAGACTCTCTCTCTCTCTCTCGCTCCACGCAGTAGAACAAGACCTACATTCTCTTATCTTTCTCTAACGATTTAAGAAGACTAATACCCACCTTCCTCGCTATCAGCCATCCTGTCGTTAACAGCCTAATTCTCTTAATGACCTCACCTATGGGCGACAGGCTACACCCGTCTCCTGACAGACCACCTGAATGGTCGCATAATTAAAACCCAAGACTGCTGGTAGCAGCTTGTGAAACCGCAAGGCTACACACGGCTCTTTTGTACCTCATAATACATTATGTGAAGCTACGGATCAAATGATGGTACTTAGGTTCGTATCGGACCATGAGTCAAGTGGTACTCGTAGTTATAATGCTGGTGTCGTTAGTTATTTATTACTATTAGCTAGTTATCGTATTCAATGTCTTCCAACACCTCAATCACTTTAGTGTAGAGAAGGCGTCACTGGGGAGTGAACGGCATTCAGCCACCTTACCCCTGGAACACGAGGGAACGCAAGTAGTGTAACGAAAGCCTCTTTACTTCCATTCTTATGGTCTTGTGTTACTACAAGTTCCTTCCACAGAACCCAGTTTGTCTTTCGGACTGACGGAAGGTAAACAAAAAATACAATCCACTCATCTGTCCGACAGATGGAAGGCCTTAATGTGGTCGTGAGTACCTGAGATATACCTGTCTGACGAAGATAGATTGTCTCAGTATAATACCCGTGTAATCACCCCAGGTACAGCATCAACTTTCTGTAAGCACTTACCTGTCCGATGGTTACAGGGGCTGGCTACAACACTCCCTTACCTGCAGGGAGCACCAGACAAACACCTACCTCTGTGACGGCTGCAGCGACAGGCAGCAACACTTCCTTACCAGCAGGAAGCACCTACCTCTCCAATGGCTGCAACAGCAGGCAACACTCCCTTACCTGCAGGAAGAACCAGATACAGGTGAACACCTACAGGTGATGGATTAATTAGGTTGCCACTGCGATGGAATCGCATCAGCACTAAATCTTAGTCTTGGACATGGATTGCCTGAATTAGAAATTGACTTTGATGAATATTTCATGATTATCTAAAATTGCATTTATTCTTTTTGTTCTCAACGTTTAATAAAGTCTTAATAGTGTAATAATAATAATAATAATAATAATAATAATAATAATAATAATAATAACTGTAAATGTAATAATGAAATAAGTAATAAATTAAACCCATGTTGCTTTGATTGCATGTAATTGTGAAAAATAAAGAAACAAATACACTAAAAGATGCAAAATTAAAAAAAATAACAAAAAAATAACATAATACTTAGCACAAGTCCTAAAAATAAAGATGGGTAAGTCTTAATGAACTTGTCACCAGCAATAAAACACACAATAAAGACACTTATTAGAACCACAAAACTCTTAACGAGATGTGTGTGTGTGTGTGTGTGTGTGTGTGTGTATAGGTCCCAAACATCGACCTTAGCACCCAAGGTACGACCGTACTTATAGCTTGAGCCCTGAAGGCCCTTGTTTGTGCGTCCAGGTCCTTAACAGCTGCCTCATCGACAGGTGTCCAGATACTTAACAGCTGCCTCATCGACAGGTGTCCAGATACTTAACAGCTGCCTCATCGACAAGTACTAAGAGCATTGCTAGCTGTTGATAGGTGTTCAACTGACCTTGCCAGGCAGGGAAGGCTCAGGTCCTTGTGACTCTCCACCTCCTAGGGTGATAATATATGTATGGAAAAGTTGCATGTAAACCTTGTAGATTATGGGACGACCTGGGTACGAAGATTTCCATAATTTATGCTTCCTTTCTCTTTTTTATGTCATGTATATTATATATATATATATATATATATATATATCATATATATATATATATATATATATATATATATATATATATATATATATACATACAAGACAAGCCACGTCGGGTGGAAATCTTTAGCTCAAGTACTTTCACACTTCTCAGTGCGTCATCAGGAGCTGTGCAATGTTGCAAAGGCAACAACAGGAGAAGTAGGGTAAGTTTTCAGAGAGTGGCAGTGTGGAGGCACCGGCCAGTCTCTGTCTGAGAGGCAAGCGGGATGCCAACCACATCCCGGTGGTCCCCCACACCCCATCCCATATGGGGGCCGGTGGGGTAGGCCTCACAATTTGCAAACAACATGAGGAAAAAGACTAGAAGATAGTTAATAGCCAGCCCTAAGCTTCTAACCGCTGGGAACAGGTTATGTGACGTAAAAAGTTACATTACAATAGTGGATCATTACATACCTTCATTTACAACCTTCTAACTAATGAAATAGAGTAAAAAATCCCTCATTTGTCACTCGGTGTCGCAGAACCTTCCAGAACATTCAGGAAATACTCTCAGTGTCAGTTAATATGCCTGTGTGAATTCTCCTATTCAGGCTTTCTTATAAAAACTAGGCTATTCTTAATTTTAATACCATTCCTATCATTATTATCAACTATCATTATCATCATCATTATAATATTTCCAACAACCTGATTCATTAAACCACTAAACTAGTTGCAATCACCATGTTGCAACCACCTATGTATACCTTGTACCACTGTACCTAGACGGGTTAGGACCTCAATAGGTCACTCTACATTTCTTTTGCGCTATCCTAGGATGATCGCACATGTGCCCCCATACCTAAATGAACCCACATACTTATACCGCTCAGGTTACTAGAGCACCTGTCGTATTACGATACCTGTATGCAGCAGCAGCTGAGTGAGTTATACCGACGGCAGACCTAACATATTAAACATCGACGTTAGCGACTTAACAAGGTGTCATATATCGACATACAAGACGGGTGTACCATGATGTTCAGTTTGCAGACTCTGGTCGAACATAACCGAAACATCACGAAACCCCCTGGCATAAGGAGCAATCCTGCGCTTTTATATAACATTGTTGTTTAAGGCTGTGCACAACTGACTCCATTAAATAACTATCGAGTTTGTACAGCCCATAATTTGAGTTATATACGGCATTCCTCTCATGTTTCAAGAGGGAGGACTCTATTATGTTTCTTTCCATGATGGAACAGTTGGGTCCTGATTGAGTACTGGTGTTGGGATGATCTGGTTTCCAGAGGTTTACCTGTCTGACCAATGTATAAGAGTGGGCAAAGGGTGCATAGGACCTTGTAGACACCACCAACATTATTAGGTGGTGTGCTTTTAATCAATCTCTGTTTCACTGTCCCAGTGTTTTTGAAAGTCAGATTTATATTGAGTTTCTTTAGTGACTCCCGCAGGCAGACCAAATTGTCATTGTATGGCAAGACCAATACATTTTTCCTGTCAGGCGTTTCCTTAGGTTCAGTCCTGTAAAAAGTCTTCCTAGCTGACAGTAGGACCTTCTCAACGAAATCCCTGGGATATCTCAGTTTTGTGGCTATGTTAAGTATCTTGTCGATTTCATTGTCTAAATACTAATTACTGCAGATACGCAAAGCTCTCAGGAACATTGTAAGAAAAACACTCCTTTTAACCGTAGATTTGGTTTAGCGCTTCTTTTGATTATAATAATAATAACCCTAGATTCATGAGTGGAATAATAATGAATGTATGATGACACATTGGTGGTCTTCCTGTAGACTGTAAATTTGAAACTTCTGTCGATGCGATGGATTAAAACGTCTAGGAAGGGTAGTTATCTATTTCATGCTCTACTGTGAACTTAAGAGAAGGTACCAGACCATTAAGTCTAGGTAGGAACTCATCAATGTTGTGACCTCTAGGCCAGAGACAAGGCACATCATCTACGTATCTGAACCACCTAGCATGATTTGGGAGAATATCTGTAAGTAGTCTAGTCTCATTAAATTCCATATACAGGTTGCTGAGTAAGGGGCTGAGTGGATTTCCCATAGCCATACCAGATTGGAGGGAGAGAGTATGGAGGAGGTGAATGCATTCAGATATTTGGGAGTGGACGTGTCAGCAGATGGGTCTATGAAAGATGAGGTGAATCATAGAATCGACGAGGGGAAAAAGGTGAGTGGTAGTTTGTGGAGACAAAGAACTTTATCCATGAAAGCAAAGAGGGGAATGTATGAGAGTATAGTTATACCAACGCACTTGTATGGGTGTGAGGTATGGGTGGTGAATGTTGCAATAAGGAGAAAGCTGGAGGCAGTGGAGATGCCATGTCTGAGGGCAATGTGTGGTGTGAATATAATGCAGAGAATCCGTAGTTGGAGATTAGGAGGAGGTGCGGGATTACCAAAACTATTATTCAGAGGGCTGAGGAGGGTTACTGAGATGGTTTTGAGGGAGGGGTAAAAGAGGTTTTGTGTGCGAGGGGCTTGGACTTTCAGCAAGCGTGCGTGAGCGTGTTAGGTAGGAGCAAATGGAGACAAATGGTTTTTAGGACTTGACGTGCTGTTGGAGTGTGAGCAAGGTCACATTTATGAAGGGATTCAGGGAAACCGGAAGGCCCGACTTGATTCCTGGAGATGGGAAGTACAGTGTCTGCACTCTGAAGGAGGGGTGTTAATGTTGTAGTTTTATAACTGTAGTGTAAGCATGCCTCTGGCAAGATAGTGATGGAGTGAATGATGAAAGTTTTTCTTTTTCGGGCCACCCTGCCTTGGTGGGAGACGGCCGATGTGTTAATAAAAAAAAATAAAAAACAAGACCACTTCTGCACCAACAAACCACGACACCAGACCACTTCTGCACCAACAAACCACGACACCAGACCACTTCTGCACCAACAAACCACGACACCAGACCACTTCTCCACCAACCACGACACCAGACCACTTCTCCACCAACAAACCACGACACCAGACCACTTCTGCACCAACAAACCAAGACTCCAGACCACTTCTCCACCAACAAACCACGACACAAGACCACTTCTCCGCCATAACACCACGCCAGACCAATCTCCCTTCAGGCGCCAATCCTGCAGTTTTCCAGTCACCTGACCAGGAAATAAAAGTACGGATAACAATAGTTGGAAAATTCCTGGGAAAGGGGAAGTCATGATAGCTATTTGGCCTGGCCCAGGTCCATCCCTGACCCACAAACAAAGGTAACAGCTGGAAACACGTATACAGGTCCCAGTTTACAGGGATTCCCAGATACGGGACAGGTGTGACACTCATCAACCTGTAGGCTCACAAAGACACCCAGGTGGTGCACAAGTGATATATACCTTTGACCGAATAAAGAAAACAATTAAGACATGCATTTTACAGGGCCATGAGAAAGACGGGTGTGTGCCCACCTGACACACCCACCAGGCACTTGCACATATTTATTTAAGACCAGGACACGGTTGAGCACTGGAAGGACACATCTGAGCACTGGAAAAACGAAATGTGCCTCAACATCACAGGCCGGCAGAGAGCGGAAGCTAATCCAGTATAAATAATTGTGGTCATTCTGTGCTTTGGGCAGTCCACACGGGGGTACAATTCACAGTATTCACACGGGGGTACAATTCAGTGTCCACACGGGGGTACAGTTTACAGTGTCCACACGGGGTACAATGTTGCATAAAGGATGCCCAAGTCAGTGGAGTTGCTGAATTATGAATCTTTCTAAATAAAATCATATAAATAAAAGTATAGTACAAGTCTAATTTTTTATATAAACAACTCTAATATAATTTTACGGATACAAGTCTAATAAGAGTTTTACAAATAAAAATTCATCACTGCGAGTAAATTTCTAAGATAATTTTACTAAGAAATCTCGAGTTGGATGGATTCTGTTTTACTGGTAAATTTTTCGTACGACCCAAAAAGAAAACACAGGCAGCAGAGACTTGCAAGACGACACGACTCTGACACGTTGAAGACTGACACAGCCTGACACGATGTGAAGACTGACACAGCTTGACACGTTGTGAAGACTGACACAGCTTGACACGTTGTGAAGACTGACACAGCTTGACACGTTGTGAAGACTGACACAGCTTGACACGTTGTGAAGACTGACACAGCTTGACACGTTGTGAAGACTGACACAGCTTGACACGTAGTGAAGACTGACACAGCTTGACACGTTGTGAAGACTGACACAGCTTGACACGTTGTGAAGACTGACACAGCCTGACACGTAGTGAAGACTGACACAGCTTGACACGTTGTGAAGACTGACACAGCTTGACACGTAGTGAAGACTGACACAGCTTGACACGTTGTGAAGACTGACACAGCTTGACACGTAGTGAAGCCTGACACAGCCTGACACGTTGTGAAGACTGACACAGCTTGACACGTAGTGAAGACTGACACAGCTTGACACGTTGTGAAGACTGACACAGCTTGACACGTAGTGAAGCCTGACACGTAGTGAAGACTGACACAGCTTGACACGTAGTGAAGACTGACACAGCTTGACACGTAGTGAAGACTGACATAGCTTGACACTTGTGAAGACTGACACAGCTTGACACGTAGTGAAGCCTGACACGTAGTGAAGACTGACACAGCTTGACACGTAGTGAAGACTGACAGCCTGACACGTAGTGAAGCCTGACACGTAGTGAAGACTGACACAGCCTGACACGTAGTGAAGACTGACACAGCTTCTACACACTGCAATATCAATTCAGTTACCTATATATGCATGTTACCTTACTGGTACTGAATCTAATTCGATCATTTTTAAATGAGGTAGACCGGTAAGCCAGTGGAAGGCCTCGGTCAGATGACCAAAAGCTCTAGCTTCGAGTTATCACATGACTAAGACCAACGTCAGGAAACACTTGTCCTGTTTCTTGACAGACCTTACCTAATCTAACCTAGTTATATCAAATTGCAGCTAAATTTTCAAATATGACAGAAAAGCTTCAAACTGCTCCGAAACGTCGACTTCGCACACATCCAGCATCAACTCTTTACCTTCATGAAATACGCCATTAAAACACATATATGGAAGAGCTTTGAAGAAAGAGAGAGCGGTCCGCCTCAATGCCCCTCTAACGAGCCCTCGGGAATATCAAACGACTCGAGCCAATAAAAAGAGATTCGACTATAATGGAAACATCACCTAAATTGCATTCGAATGAGAACGTCCTCTTTAAAAAGAGAGAACATGATGGTATGGCGTGGAACTGCATCCTAACTCCAAATTACGAGGCGCCAGGGGACTATAAAATTTTATGTATCATCGTGAGTATCAGATACAATGGTAGTAATAACGAGGAGCCGACAGATATTGAGATCTCATCTGACTGCCTTGTAGAATCTCCTTTACTTTATGAGTTACGACGAGGCTTTGCGCTCCAGGGTGCAAAATGCTTCGTCTTTCTCAGCAAGTTTACTCAAGTCATCTTGTTGACAATGCGTCGTTGAGGTCGTGGGCTATAATGGATAGTTTTGTTATGAGGATGTTGAATGTTTTGTTTGGGGTCAGCAACTCTGCTCAATCACTCTGTTACAATGATCTGCCTAGTTGAAATTATTGTATAATGAGCCGTGTATTGTGCAACACTAAAATCTTAACTGCATTCCCGAACAATTCACAATAAACCCGCAAACCAGATATGAAAGCAACACAACATGAGGCATTTAGTCCAGATTTGTTTTAATTTTAAGAACACATGTGACTTCACTTCACTTTACCTGTCTTCTCGCCGCCTCCTGTTCTGATCTGACGTTTGATTTTCTTCCCCTTTTCTTGAAAAATCTTACTTTTTCTTACTCATGAGTTACTATTAGTCTAAGGCAGAATGTAAGAGCTTTTGGTTAACAGTTTTACAAGTCTTTCTTTGCTACAATAGTTACAATGACTTTTACAGCTTAGTTTTTTAATAAAATTATTTTTTTTAATTTCTTTTTACAGTGATTTTTGCAGCTTAGTTTTTTAATAAGATTGTTTTTTTAGTTTCTTTTTACAGTGATTTTTACAGCTTAGTTTTTTAATAAGATTATTTTTTTTTATTTTTTTTTACAATGATTTTCAGCTTAGTTTTTTAATAAGGTTGTTTTTTTAGTTTCTTTTTACAGTGATTTTTGCAGCTTAGTTTTTTAATAAGGTTGTTTTTTTTAGTTTCTTTTTACAGTGATTTTTGCAGCTTAGTTTTTTAATAAGATTGTTTTTTTTTTTAGTTTCATTTTACAATGATTTTTGCAGCTTAGTTTTTTAATAAGATTATTTTTGTTTAGTTTCTTTTTAGGCCTATCGACCAGGATGACAATTACATGTATGACACTCAGAGAACTGAACAAAGGAGACTGAAATACAGACACGGTGGAGAGTGGACATAATTGGAAGGTAAAGGGAGGAAGTGTAGAATAATGTTAGCGAAAAGCTTAGTACAGTAGTCACAATTAAGCACAACAATTTTGCTCACAGATTTTGAATCTGCACTAGCAGCAACAGCCTAGTTGATCTGTCAGACAACCTAAAGTCAGGCAGGGATGCGAAGTTAGAAAAAAACCTTGAAAACTGCTACAGGTATATTACTGTTGGATGATAGAAAATACGTTTTTTCATGAATATCAACAATAGAATTTACCAACAATTTTATGGAATTTTATTGAGAGGAAGTTTCGTCCACCAGGAACCTTTGATATACCTTTGAAGAGTTTCGAGAGTTTATCTACTCTCTGAGCCCGGCCATGGGCCAGGCTCAGGAACGAAATGTCTTCTCACTAAAAATTCTAGAGAAGTGATTAAGTCCCTGGTAGATGAACCATTTCGAGTGCAATAAACCGCATGCTTTGCCTTATTAAAATATTTTTAGTCTGGATGAGGTGTTGTTGGAGAAAAACGCCATACACAGTTTCAAGAATAAGTATGATAGGTCCCAAGAAACCAGAAAACAGGAAATGCCAACCAATGTAAAAGCGAAGAGGCAGGGCTAGGAATGACCCACACAAGAACAAGGATTCTTGAGTACAAGCGAGGGAACACCTCGACCGTGGCTCTCCTGTACCTACAAGTAGACAATTACAGCTAGGTAAGTACACATCAGCTGGAGGCGGGCCAACACACTGGTCGTGTGTCCGTGGCTCACACTGTCACCGTCCTTGGGAGCTGGTGACGGAGGTGCTCAACTTGAGCTTGGGGTGAGGCAAAAACCTGAGGTGTGCATGAGAGTGCTCTTTGTTCAATGTCTGCACTCACCAGAGGTGTGCATGAGTGTTCTTTGTCTAGTCTTTGCACTCACCTGAGGTGTGCACGAGTGTTATATTCAGTCTCTGCACTCACCTGAGGTGTGCACGAGTGTTATATTCAGTCTCTGCACTCACCTGAGGTGTGCACGAGTGTTATATTCAGTCTCTGCACTCACCTGAGGTGTGCACGAGTGTTATATTCAGTCTCTGCACTCACCTGAGGTGTGCACGAGTGTTATATTGTCTCTGCACTCACCTGAGGTGTGCACGGGCGCTCTTTTTTAATCTTTACACTTGCCTGAGGTCTGGGTGAGTGAAAAGTGTCCAGTATCTACACTCGCCCAACTTGACAAAAAGTGTCAGTGTACAGATATTCCTATTTATTAACCGCTAAGATTATGTTCTTGAGGAATGCTCTAGCCAAATAATTCAACATATCGGGCTTATTCAAGATTCGTAATGTACCAAGAAAAAAATCATTTAAAATTTAAACACAATATACGTTAATTTATGACTGCAATGTGAGGGTGTTATCAGTATTTTATGCTGTGGGATAATTATAAGTTCTGCATTAAAATCTCTTCAGAATTATTTGTGTCTCACAATTCTGTCTCATTTAATGACACAATCATTTCTTGACCCAATCAATAACGTCCTACTTTATAAGTATTCCCAAGTCTAACCAGCGACGTACCTTACTGTATAAGTAATCAAGTCCAATCAGTAATGTAACTTGCTTTATAAGTAATAAAGTCCTGAAGAGAAGAGTCATGAATTACATAGTAAAACTTCCCGAGCAGAAGTCTCCAACAGTCAGGCTGTCAACAATGTCAATGATCAAATTTTAAAACTCTTCAGAAACATTTTCACAGGATGGATGGAGTTATCTTGAGCCAGTGCCTCCCACCGACCTGCTATCTGAGAGCAAGTTTCGTGTACGTGTCAGGAGTAGATACAATCAGGAGTAAACTCATGTAAGACTAGAGATAAAGGCGTAGTCTGGCCACCCCACCCGTCGCCACCAATACCAAACTCCTACCACTCATTACTGAAGCTGCACTGCACTCTCTCACTTCGATGTTCCTGGCCAGGCGATTGCAAAAGTTTAGTTACATAGCTCTATTATGCACTCGTTGCCCAACCTGTGGATGGTGGTCAAAAGATTACAAAGGGACATAATGGATCCAGGGACCTGGGCCGAAGTTTTGATAACTAAGGAAGTGACAGTGGTAATAAACTATTTATAAATTAATGATCTAATAAGGAGGACTGTGCTCATACAGTATCTGAATTATCTGAAGTGCGAACACTAAGCTCATGAAATGGAGAGGATGATGGTTGTGGGTGTCAGTTGCGATAAACCTACACAGACTTTATGCCGTGGTGCTACCACGGCATAAAGAGGTGTGAGTAAATGATTATAAATAGGGGTGAATAAATAAACGGGTGTAGGCCAATAAAAACAAAGGTGGGGAAAGGCCAACACACGACCCTCTGAAGTAGTGATGCACACAGGGCCAGGTATCAGGATGCCAGGTGGGCGACGACCCTCTGGTGTAGTGTGGCACACAGGTCTCACAGATGATGGATAAGACACATGTGCAAGAGTTAGGTATCTTTATTTCTAAAACGATTCGTCTACACCGTAGGCTTTTCCAGTCGAATACGGAGGTGACTAAAACTGAAGACAGCAGAAACAGTAGAGACGTAAAGATGTGATCTGTCAATCAGCTTTTGCTATCTACAATTTTACTCACTCGTGTAGTCGAATGAGGACACGTACTGTGTAGGCTCATTACTGAAGTGCCCACATTATTACCGGCAGCTAGCGACACCCGGAGACGAGTTCACCACAAGCTCACCAACAACAACACACACAAGGTAGCCACCACAAAAACAAACAACGTGATAGTTATCACAGCCAACTGAAGAAATAATAATGATTACACAATGCGAGTCTGAGTGGCTACTCAATAGTCTCTGAACCGTAAAAGAAACCCTTATTTCATAATGCTGACCCATCAACTGAAAAAAAAAAAAAAAATACAAGCTTCGAGGTCGTAGCATATTTTAAAGAACGTTTGTCAAGAGTCAAGCTTCCAGCAGCTCACGGTCCTGACTATTTTTCAACTTGAACATTTATTGTTATTCAACTGCAAGAGCCATTGCAACATTCAGGTTACACAACACTACAACTACTGAACATTATTCTACAAAACTAGATATTAGGTAGAAAAGTCAAGGGAATTATTAAATGACCCTTATACCACAAAAAGTAGATGTGCAACTATAGCAACTGCCCCATCTTTGAATAATGACGACCCTTGCAACAAGTAAAAAAATACTGAATAAGAAGCGTTCTACCGTGATGCTCACATGCACGACCAACATGCAAGCCCAGGAAGCTTTTGTTGAGCATTCAGACAAACCAGAGATTTCCCGGGAGACTGATAAATCGTGATCTAAGAGGAGATACGCAACTCTGGTGGGTAATGTGACGTGACTGTTGGTAGTACACACACGAGGCTTAGCCCGGACAACTCCTATGTTAGATCCAAATGGTATACTGCCAACAATGGTAAAGAAGATGCATACGGTGCAGAACATGCTTCTAGTCAGACAACGTTCTGGTCTGTGTAGTATTATCACACATGGCTTAATAAAGTTGTACACTGGGACGCCTCCCACCTACTGCTGAATGTATGAAGGTTCCGCCGCTAACAGTGCGAAAGTGGAAATACTACTGAAGGCGAGGGAACGTCACGCAAACTGTGAGGGAAAAAGTGGCTAAACACGAGAAAGAGACGTAACACAAAGTGAGAATATTACAATAACTTCGGGCCTTCTAGGTACTGCTTTCTGCGTCTCATTGCACTGACGACATCGCACACTTTGCAATTTAATAAGCAACACCAGCCGGGAGGCAGGGAGGGGCTGTTGCAAGCCGTGTGATACATCAACGACAGAAAAACACAGCCATCCACAGAACGTTGACCCATCAACTAAATTAAGACTTATGTTCCCTGTAAATACTTAGGAACTCAGACATCCTCAAAAAAACTTCAGTCTGTGACATCCTTCCAACAATGTCTTCAAGTAAATTGTCACTGACTAAAAATGAAGAACATTATGATGAGTCAAAGGTATTTCTGGCTCATCTCTCGAAGAGAAGTGAAAAACAACCACCGGACTGATAAACACAAACAAGAGAATGTGCCTAACGCCCAATCTCCACGACCTAACATTCAAACAGAACCTAACGCTCATGTGGAAATATCTAACGCTTGAGCTAAACGACCTGACGCTGAAGCAGCTTGAAAGTTAACACTGAAGGATCTTAATATCTGGAGAATGTATGAGTAACACGCGTGCAACTAATGTGAGCACTCAACTAGTGTCAATGAACGGTACTTACTACCTGACACCCGAGGAAAGTGTTGCAACACTGTGTTGCTCAACGCTAAGCAATCCTACACCCTGGAACACATAATCTTAGGCTTCAACTCTGAGCATTTAACACTCAAGGAAGTCGAGTGTCACTTGATACTCGAGCAGCTTACACTCAGTAAGTTAGTCTATAACTCAAGATGCTACTATACTTACACGATGACCCTTCCTGATCCATTGTACATGTAAATGACATGACATTTACATGTACAATTGTGTGTGTGTGTGTGTGTGAGAGAGAGAGAGAGAGAGAGAGAGAGAGAGAGAGAGAGAGAGAGAGAGAGAGAGAGAGAGAGAGAGAGAAAGACAAAGACAAAGAAAGAGAGAGAGAGCAAAGAGAGAGAGAGAGAGAGAGAGAGAGAGAGAAAGAGAGAGAGAGAGAAAGAGAGAGATTACTGACATGGAGAGTGAATTAAGGGTCCATGACCAATGGCCGAGGACGTCTTATTTTTGCCTCACATAGTGATGGTGGTCTTGTGAAGCAGTGATGGTGATTGTAGTTGGTAGTGGTAATGGCTGTAGTTGGTAGTAGTGGTGGTGATGGCTATAGTTGGTAGTAGTAGTGGTGGTGGTGGTGGCTGTAGTTGGTAGTAGTAGTGGTGGTGGTGGCTGTAGTTGGTAGTAGTAGTGGTGGTGGTGGCTGTAGTTGGTAGTAGTAGTAGTGGTGGTGGTGGTGGTGGTGGTGGTGGCTGTAGTTGGTAGTAGTAGTAGTGGTGGTGGTGGTGGTGGCGTTTAGTTGGTAGTAGTAGTAGTGGTGGTGGTGGTGGTGGCGGCTGTAGTTGGTAGTAGCAATGGTGGCGGCTGTAGTTGGTAGTAGAATGGCGTAGTGGTGTCAAGGTGGTGGCTGTAGTTGGTGTAGTAGTAGTGGTGGTGGTGGCTGTAGTTGGTAGTAGTAGTGGTGGTGGTGGGTCGGCTGGTAGTGGTAGTAGCATGGTGGCGGCTGTAGTTGGTAGTAGCAATGGTGGCGGCTGTAGTTGGTAGTAGCAATGGTGGTGGCTGTAGTTGGTAGTAGTAGTGGTGGTGGTGGTGGTGGTGGTGGTGGCTGTAGTTGGTAGTAGTAGTAGTGGTGGTGGTGGTGGTGGGGCTGTAGTGGTTATGGTGGGGCTGAGTTGGTAGAGCAATGGTGTGGTGAGTTGGTAGTGCATGGTGGGGCTATGGTGGTAGTGTGGTGTGGTGTAGTGGTAGGTAGTGTGTGGTGAGTGGTATGGGTGTGGTGGATGGTGGTATGGGTGTGGTGTGGTGGTATGGGTGTGGTGTGGTGGTATGGGTGTGGTGGTGGTGGTATGGGTGTGGTGATGGTGGTATGGGTGTGGTGATGGTGGTATGGGTGTGGTGATGGTGGTATGGGTGTGGTGGTGGTGGTATGGGTGTGGTGGTGGTGGTATGGGTGTGGTGTGGTGGTATGGGTGTGGTGGTGGTGGTATGGGTGTGGTGGTGGTGGTATGGGTGTGGTGATGGTGGTATGGGTGTGGTGATGGTGGTATGGGTGTGGTGATGGTGGTATGGGTGTGGTGATGGTGGTATGGGTGTGGTGTGGTGGTATGGGTGTGGTGATGGTGGTATGGGTGTGGTGATGGTGGTATGGGTGTGGTGATGGTGGTATGGGTGTGGTGGTGGTGGTATGGGTGTGGTGGTGGTGGTATGGGTGTGGTGATGGTGGTATGGGTGTGGTGATGGTGGTATGGGTGTGGTGATGGTGGTATGGGTGTGGTGGTGGTGGTATGGGTGTGGTGATGGTGGTATGGGTGTGGTGATGGTGGTATGGGTGTGGTGGTGGTGGTATGGGTGTGGTGATGGTGGTATGGGTGTGGTGATGGTGGTATGGGTGTGGTGATGGTGGTATGGGTGTGGTGATGGTGGTATGGGTGTGGTGATGGTGGTATGGGTGTGGTGATGGTGGTATGGGTGTGGTGATGGTGGTATGGGTGTGGTGGTGGTGGTATGGGTGTGGTGATGGTGGTATGGGTGTGGTGGATGGTGGTATGGGTGTGGTCTTGGGAGTGGTCACTGACAGGTAAACTGCCTCGCTTTAACAGTCTTGCTACAACTACTGTCACTACTGATACTGATACCATTTACATTACTGCTAATGCTAATAATTATACCTTTATTGTATTATTACAAGTACTACAACTACAGACCTACTACTACTAGTGTCCTACTACTACTACTACTATACTATCAAGACTAGTAATAATAGTCTCCCACTGTTACTACTACTGTACTAGCAATAATTTTATTGTCATTGTTCCCCACACCGAAAAAAACTAGTTTCTAGTCATAACTAATTGAATCTAATCTAAAAACACCACCTCAATATTTTGTATGTTCATAAGGGAACTGGGAATATAAGCAAATTAGGAAAGTATGATTAGTCAAGAGTATATACACCGAGTAGTGTATGTCTCAAGAGTATATACACCGAGTATTGTATGTCTCAAAAGTATATACACCGAGTAGTGTATGTCTCGAGAGTATATACACCGAGTAGTGTATGTCTCAAGAGTATATACACCGAGTAGTGTATGTCTCAAGAGTATATACACGAGTAGTGTATGTCTCAAGTATATAAACCGAGTATTGTATGTCCAAAGTATATACACCGAGTAGTGTATGTCTCAAGAGTATATACACCGAGTAGTGTATGTCTCAAGAGTATATACACCGAGTAGTGTATGTCTCAAGAGTATATACACCGAGTAGTGTATGTCTCAAGAGTATATACACCGAGTAGTGTATGTCTCAAAAGTATATACACCGAGTAGTGTATGTCTCGAGAGTATATACACCGAGTAGTGTATGTCTCAAGAGTATATACACCGAGTAGTGTATGTCTCAAGAGTATATACACCGAATAGTGTATGTCTCAAGAGTATATACACCGAGTAGTGTATGTCTCAAGAGTATATACACCGAGTAGTGTATGTCTCAAGAATATATACACCGAGTAGTGTATGTCTCAAGATATACACCGAGTAGTGTATGTCTCAAGAGTATATACACCGAGTAGTGTATGTCTCAAGAGTATATACACCGAGTAGTGTATGTCTCAAGAGTATATACACCAGTAGTGTATGTCTCAAGAGATATACACCGTAGTGTATGTCTCAAGAGTATATACACCGAGTAGTGTATGTCTCGAGTATATACACCGAGTAGTGTATGTCCAAGAGTATATACACCGAGTAGTGTATGTCTCAAGAGTATATACACCGAGTAGTGTATGTCTCAAGAGTATATACACCGAGTAGTGTATGTCTCAAGAGTATATACACCGAGTAGTGTATGTCTCAAGAGTATATACACCGAGTAGTGTATGTCTCAAGAGTATATACACCGAGTAGGTATGTCTCAGAATAAAAGTGTATGTCTCAAGAGTATATACACCGAGTAGTGTATGTCTCAAGAGTATATACACCGAGTAGTGTATGTCTCAAGAGTATATACACCGAGTAGTGTATGTCTCAAGAGTATATACGATGAGTTTACTTCAGTCCCTATTTTAGGAATTAAAGTATCCCTGACGAGTGATGTGCAGGTGACGTGCAGCCTTAATGACCCTCATGTAGTCCATAGGAGTTAAGTTAATAAACTAACTTAGGTACCCAGTGATTAGCAGAGGCTGGACCCACCTCCAGTGTGTGCTGAGGCTTCACCACCAGTACACAACACCGTGGAGCCCACGCCTCATCAAGCAGGTTGGGAAGCTCGTAACTTCAAGAGATTAGAAGCTAGTCTCGTCCCAGAGCTAATGAGTTGAAACTGTGCTCAATAAACACTGCAACGCTTATCTCACACACACACACACACACACACACACACATAGGAGCTGTGAATCGACCCTTGCAACCACATGTAGGTGAGTACAAACACACATTTCACCCTGGTATACACATACCAAGACAAATTTTAGATTACATACCAAACCAGCCCTGCTACACTATCACCACTCACCACCACAACTCTCCCCCCCCTCTCACCACCACCACTACTACTACCATCACTAACACACACTGTCAAAAATCACCCACCACTGCCATATAGAGCCAGCCCATGACATGGAATCTAACATAGTGGAACTAACTTCCCTGGTATAAAACATAGTTTCCAGCGACGGACCAACCGACCAATCGTCTGGGTTCGACAATTGCACAGAGTAATACCTCAGTGTTGTCCCGGGGCAATTCTGGGTACAATACTCTCAAATGTGACTACATGCAGCCACTTTATAAGTGACCATGTACCAGCTTGGCCTTGGAGGGGAAGTCAGTTAAGGTACTGTCTCACAACACCGCACTTGTCACTTAACAACTTCTACTGACTCACCCGTATGAGTTAACCTCTTTTGTGAGTAATAATAATAATAATAATAATATTAAGAAGAAGAAGAATAATATACAAGGTAAAATTATATAAGAGGCAGTAAAATAAAGTATCGCACCCAGTATCATTGTACCGGATACAGTATCACTGTATCGGATACAGCATCATTGTATCGCATGGCCTCTAGAGCTGAAAATGCCATTAAGCACAATGATAGAGGATCCAAGTCTTCATTAATCGTGTTTTTCTACTACTTTGCACTCGTAAATAAAAAGCAACTATTATTTGAGTGTGAGTGAAGAGCTCCCTCATCATGTTGCCAAAATTGAAATGACATCAATATTGGAATTAATGATATATCTAGAACGGGTAATAATTTCCAAACGATGTAACTCTTCAAGAAATAGTTGGGTAAATCCTTCGTGAAGAAGGTTATTGACCCAGAATAAACAAAGCCCGCCCTCTTCCCCCCCTCCCACACACTATACCTTATACCCTTGACGGGTTTCGAGAGTTTTCCTACTATCGCTGCCTGGCTCTGGTTCTGGCTTGTCTGGTGCTTGCCTGATCAACCAGGATGTTGCTGCTGGCGTCCCGCTGGCCCATATGCCAAGAAAATTATGAACAATGGAACACAATGGAGGTCTCTCATAAAGTATGCTTAGACAGCTGACAGACTTATAGCTATGATCAGTGTGGCTACAATGAGAGGACTAGAGGAGATATGATTATGACATACAAGATAATCAAGAGGTAAGACACAGATACACAGCAACCCCTTTTTGTTACGTTTCGCTCTATAGAGAATTATCAAGCCTGACTCTACTAGGCTCTACAGATTACAAGTAAAATGAGCACTTGTTGAGTACAATGTGAGCACCATAAAGTGCTCACATTTTTTTTATAATTCTTTATACTTGACGGTCTCCGTGACTCTGAGGATGTCATATAATCGAGACGGAAACGTCATATATATATATACCTGTGATGCGCCTGTGACCAGTCTCGAGATGTCTTCTACCTTTACCTTTGATATACCAGGCTCGTCTGGTGCTCGACTGGTCAACCAGGCTGTTGCTGCTGGAGGCCCGCTGCCCCACATATCCATCACAGCCTGGTTGATCTGACACCTGGTGAAGATACTTGTCCAGTTTCCTCTTGAAGGCTTCTACACTGGTTCCAGCCGTGTTTCTGATATCTTCTGGTAAGATGTTGAATAGTCTGGGACCCCGGATGTTAATACAGTGTTCCCTTATTGTCCCCACCTCACCCTTGTTCCTCAATGGGTTTATTTTACACTTCCTCCCATATTTCTCACTCCAGTATGTTGTTATGGCAGTGTGCAAATTTGGGACCAGGCCCTCGAGTACTTTCCAGGTATATATTATCATGTATCTCTCTCTCCTCCGCTCCAATGAGTACATGTTCAAGACTTGAAGGCGTTCACAGTAATTTAGATGCTTTACTGGCTCAATGTGAACCGTAAACGATCTCTGTATTTGTTCCAGCTCTGTTATTTCTCCTGCCCTGAACGGGGCCGTCAGCACAGAGCAGTATTCTAAGTGGGGGAGCACTAGCGATTTGAAGAGTGTTATCATCGGCGTTATTTCCCTTGTTTTGAAAGTTCTCAATACCCACCCCGTCATCTTTCAGGCTGTCGTGATCTTTGCCTTGTTATGGACTTTAAAAGAAAGGTCAGCTGACATAATTATTCCCAGGTCTTTTACGTGTTCCTTTCGTTCTATTTGGTGACCCTCATGAGTTTTGTATATAGTGTTCCTTTTGAGTTCTTCATTCTTTCCATACCTAAGCAGCTGAAACTTATCACCATTGAACGTCATGTTGTTCTCCACTGCCCATTGGAAGACCCTGCTTATGTCCTCCTGTAATTTTTCAGCATCCTCTACCGTAGTGACTTTCATGCTTATTTTAGTGTCATCTGCAAATGATGATACAAAAGTGTGCTGGGTGTTTTTATCTATGTCTGCTATGAGGATGAGAAACAGCAAACTTGCCAGGACAGTGCCTTGGGGTACTGAGCTTTTGACCTCGCTGATGCTGGATCTTGCCTTGTTCACTACTACTTTTTGTGTTCTGTGTTAGGAACTCGAAAATCCATCTGCCTACTTTTCCCGTAATGCCTATGACCCTCATTTTGTGCGCTATCACTCCATGATCACATTTGTCAAACCCTCAAGGCCAGGCTTGCGGCCAGACCCCTCTGTTAATTTTGCCTGTTAACAAGCAGGCTATGGCTCTGAGCGGTCTGCTGGCCTCCAAATAGCCATCACGGCCTGGCTGATCCGGCACTTGGCAGGGGTAGTGATCCAGTCTCTTCAAGACTTCTACACTTGTTGCGGCAATATTTCTGATGCTTGCTGGTATCAGCTTGAAGTCTTGAGTCAAGGATGTTTACATACTCTTCTCTTATTGTGCCAGTTACACAATAAGAGATCAGATTATGATGTCTACGGCACAACAGAATGCGATACCATTTAATCGAGATGGAGTACCATATAATATAGGTAAATAGTAGGTAGATAATTGAGTAAATTTGAAGGTAAACACGTGAAAACAGGAATCCAGAACACATGTTCAACAGCGGTGAAAAACATAGTAAAATAAACATCTGGGTACGAAGAGTCAGTCCCTGGGTACAACAATTTAGTCATTACCTAAGACATTCTAGCTGATGAATAGAGACATCTTAACTCCATAGCCCCGAGACTAATAATCAGCTTCCGAGCCATAATTTGTACTTTCACGTTCGGTAACTTATGCAAAAATTAATGATATTTGAGATAAATATTAGTTATTGGCACGTTAAGCCCAGCAACCTTGTCCTGGGTACGACGATTGCATCTCTAGAAGTATTTTCTATATGGGATAACCAATACTGACGTAACCTTGACGGTAGTAACTTTGTATCGCGTTCTTGCTACGATACCTTGCTACGAAGTACGACCACCTTGATTCAGAGTACGATACCTTGCTCCGGCGTTCGATACCATTCTCGGTATATATATATATATATATATATATATATATATATATATATATATATATATATATATATATTATTAGGTCATTTACATCACCAGGAAAAAAATACTTATATCTTAAACTCGAATTAAAGTTAACTGAGCAAATACATAGATATATATATATATATACCACTCAATGTACATGAGAGATATACTGAGAGCTATACACCACCCAGTATATATACTGAGAGCTATACACCACATCAGTGTATATATCGTTCCAGGATATCTTCAAGAAACACATATTCATAATAAACTTAACTTCCCCCCCCACACACGATATAATAATATTTTTCCCCATGCCCGGTCTGTTAGAACAAGGTGAGCGCGTACACTCACGCAAGTCACCGCGTACACTCACGCAAGTCACGGCGTACACTCACGCAAGTCACCGCGTACACTCACGCAAGTCACCGCGTACACTCACGCAAGTCACGGCGTACACTCACGCAAGTCACCGCGTACACTCACGCAAGTCACCGCGTACACTCACGCAAGTCACGGCGTACACTCACGCAAGTCACCGCGTACACTCACGCAAGTCACGGCGTACACTCACGCAAGTCACGCCAGGTTTCTCCGGTAAGTTTCCTCTCAGCGCGGCGGTAATGTGATTACAATGGTGGACGCCAGTGTGGGGAATAATAGCACAGCAGGGGAGAGTAATGAGAAGCTGTCTGTCTTAGTCACCAGGTACCTCCGCTACCACCACCACCACCACCTCTACTACCATCACCACCTCTACTACCATCACCACCAACTCTACTACCACCACCACCTCTACTACCATCACCACCAACTCTACTACCACCACCACCACCACCTCTACTACCACCACCACCACCTCTACTACTACTACTACCACCACCACCACTAATACCACCTCTACTACTACCACCACCACCTCTAATACCACCACCACCACCACCTCTACTATCACCACCACCACCTCTACTACCACCACCACCTCTACTACCACCACCACCACTAATACCACCACCACCTCTACTACTACCACCACCACAACCTCTACTAACACTACAACCACCACCACCTTTACTACTACCACCGATACCTCTACTACTACCACCACCACCACCACTAATACTACCAACACCACCACTATTACTACTACTACCACCACCATCATCACCTTTACTACTACCACCGACACCTCTACTACTAACACCACCACCACTAATACTACCAACACCACCACTATTACTACTACTACCACCACTACTACTACTATTACTACTAATACTATCACCACCACCACTACCACCAATACTACTACCACCACCACCACTACAACCAATACTACTACCACCACCACCACTATTACCACTACTACTACCACCACTATTACCACTACTACTACCACCACCACTATTATCACTACTACCACCACCACTATTACCACTACTACCACCACCACTATTACCACTACTACTACCACCACCACCACTATTACCACTACTACCACCACCACCACTATTACCACTACCACCACTATTCCATACTACCCACCACTAACCTGCTACCACCCCCATTTTCCACTGCCACCACATCCTTCCACCACCTTTAACACTACTAACCACCACCACCACTATTACCACTTCCCACCACACCACTATTATCCACTACCATCCACTCAGATCCATCCACTCAACCTGTCACACCCATTCTTCCACTGTCACCCATCCTTCCATCCACCTTAACACCAGAAACCCATCCCTTCATCCACACTCATCTATTCATCCACCGACCATCCCTTCGTCCACCAACCATACTTTCACCCACCAACCATCCACCACCCACCACTTCATCCATCCACATCCCTTCATCTTCTACACATCCCTTCATCCATCACCCATCCCTTCATCTTCCACACATCCCTTCATCCATCACCCATCCCTTCATCTTCCACACATCCCTTCATCTTCTACACATCCCTTCATCCATCACCCATCACCCATCCCTTCATCCATCACCCATCCCTTCATCCACCACCCATCCCTTCATCTTCCATCTTTATCCATCACCCTTTCATCTTCTACACATCCCTTCATCCATCACCCATCCCTTCATCCATCACCCATCCCTTCATCTTCCACACATCCCTTCATCCACCACCCATCCCTTCATCGTCTACACATCCCTTCATCCACCCCCATCCCTTCATCGTCATAACATCCCTTCATCCACCACCCATCCCTTCATCGTCTACACATCCCTTCATCCATCACCCATCTCTTCATCTTCCACACATCCCTTCATCCATCACCCATCTCTTCATCTTCCACACATCCTTTCATCCATCACCCATCTCTTCATCTTCCACATATCCCTTCATCCATCACCCATCTCTTCATCTTCCACACATCCCTTCATCCATCACCCATCTCTTCATCTTCCACACATCCTTTCATCCATCACCCATCTCTTCATCTTCCACACATCCCTTCATCCATCACCCATCTCTTCATCTTCCACACATCCCTTCATCCATCACCCATCCCTTCATCCATCACATCCCTTCATCCATCACACATCCCTTCATCTTCCACACATCCCTTCATCCACCACCCATCCCTTCATCGTATACACATCCCTTCATCCATCACCCATCTCTTCATCTTCCACACATCCCTTCATCCATCACCCATCTCTTCATCGTCTACACATCCCTTCATCCATCACCCATCTCTTCATCGTCTACACATCCCTTCATCCATCACCCATCTCTTCATCTTCCACACATCCCTTCATCCATCACCCATCTCTTCATCTTCCACACATCCCTTCATCCATCACCCATCTCTTCATCGTCTACACATCCCTTCATCCATCATCCATCTCTTCATCTTCCACACATCCCTTCATCCATCACCCATCTCTTCATCTTCCACACATCCCTTCATCCATCACCCATCTCTTCATCGTCTACACATCCCTTCATCCATCACCCATCTCTTCATCTTCCACACTCCCTTCATCCATCACCCATCTCTTCATCTTCCACATCCCTTCATCCATCACCCATCTCTTCATCTTCCACACATCCTTCATCCATCACCCATCTCTTCATCTTCCACATCCTTCATCCATCACCCATCTCTTCATCGTCTACACATCCCTTCATCCATCATCCATCTCTTCATCTTCCACACATCCCTTCATCCATCACCCATCTCTTCATCTTCCACACATCCCTTCATCCATCACCCATCTCTTCATCTTCCACACATCCCTTCATCCATCACCCATCTCTTCATCTTCCACATCCCTTCATCCATCACCCATCTCTTCATCGTCTACACATCCCTTCATCCATCACCCATCTCTTCATCTTCCACACATCCCTTCATCCATCACCCATCTCTTCATCTTCCACACATCCCTTCATCCATCATCCATCTCTTCATCGTCTACACATCCCTTCATCCATCACCCATCTCTTCATCTTCCACACATCCCTTCATCCATCACCCATCCCATTACTGTTCCAACTTTATTTTCAGACACTTCAAAGTGGTTCCAACGTTGACTAGTTCTATCTCTTCCTGTTCAGAACTTTTTTCGTTTCCTCTCGACCATGCCTCCTCTTCCCATTCTTTTAATTCTCCCCTCCCACTCTTCCCTCCCACTCTCCCCTCCCACTCTTCCCTCCCACTCTTCCTTCCCACTCTCCCCTCCCACTCTTCCCTCCCACTCTTCCCTCCCTCATTTCCTTTCTCGCTCACAATTTCGTAAATTTTCGTGTAATATTTGACAACGTAATTCAAAACCTTAAGTCAATTTTTTTCTGGTATTTATCAAAACAGTGTATTATATAAATGATAATTATATAAATACTAATAAGGAAAAAGTCTAAGATTTAAATCAAAGCTGCTTATTGAAATATATGATACTCATATTTACACAGTGAACAGCTGATTCTCTCAGTCTATTTACACACAGGTATGCATCGTGAATTTATACAATAATGCGTGTTTAACTGTGTGTGTGTGTGTGTGTGTGTGTGTGTGTGTGTGTGTGTGTGTGTGTGTGTGTGTGTGTGTGTGTGTGTGTGTGTGAACTGGTCACTTAGAACTGCTCTTTCAATGTAACTTTTTCCACTGAAAATGTAGAAATTTTTATTATTTTTGCACCAAATTTAGAGACCTATACTAACGTAATTCATTTTACCCTAATTATACTAAACATATCAAAGATAATCTTAAATTTGTCTAATATTACTTAAAATGAATAATACATATTTTTTCGTTATGTTCAGACTTATTTTAGCAGATCTGCTGCATAAAATTTTTACAATGATTATTTGTCAAAAATTGGCCTTACTTTCAAGGCCTAACTTTGCCGATTCGGCATAATATATGTTGTGGTGGTACTTCTCTGTCAGTGTACTCTGTCTATTAATAGTTAATAAATATATATATATATATATATATATATATATATATATATATATATATATATATATATATACTTATTAATGACAGAGTACACTGATTGAAAGTACCACCACAACAAAGCCTATACAAGCAGTAATAACATTGTCTGTAATGACCAGACAATGTCACATTTCCGAAACATCCTGAGGAGAAGGTAGAAGCAAAGTTCTTTGGACAGATTTTTAGTAAAAGTCAAACCTGGTGAACTTCAACCAGGTCCAAATAGGGAAAAAAACAGAAAAGAGAAGGGGACTCTCCTTCCAAACAATAACATTTCCTCCTCCCTTCTCAGCACTATCCTAGTAGGCACTCGACTCCTCCCTTCTCAGCACTATCCTAGTAGGCACTCGACTCCTCCTTCTCAGCACTATCCTAGTAGGCACTCGACTCCTCCCTTCTCAGCACTATCCTAGTAGGCACTCGACTCCTCCCTTCTCAGCACTATCCTAGTAGGCACTCGACTCCTCCCTTCTCAGCACTATCCTAGTAGGCACTCGACTCCTCCCTTCTCAGCACTATCCTAGTAGGCACTCGACTCCTCCCTTCTCAGTACTATCCTAGTAGGCACTCGACTCCTCCCTTCTCAGCACTATCCTAGTAGGCACTCGACTCCTCCCTTCTCAGCACTATCATAGTAGGCACTCGACTCCTCCCTTCTCAGCACTATCCTAGTAGGCACTCGACTCTTTTCAGCAAAGTAAAGTGAGGTTAAATTTGCATTTATTTCATCTAATTCTTTTGTATTTATGTATGTATTTTAGTATTAAGCAGTGTTTAAATTACATATTTTAGTATTAAGCAGTGTTTATATTACATATTTTAGTATTAAGCAGTGTTTAAATTACATATTTTAGTATTAAGCAGTGTTTAAATTATTTTATACAACCCCATCAATGTATAATATGCCAATAACAATAGGATTTTTTTTCATGGGAATGGATTAATAGTTTTCCCTATATTTCTTATGGGAAAATTCGTTTGGTATACGTCCTGTTTGGTATAAGTCCAAGGTCCTGGAACGGATTAAGAACGTTTAATGAGATACCACTGTATATATATATGTCGTGCCGAATAGGTAAAACTTGCGATTTTTGGCTTAAATAGCAACGTCCTTCTTGCCGAATAAGGCAAGCGAAAATTTGTGTATTCAATAATTTCGCAAAAATCATTGTGAACCTAACGAAAAAAAATATATTTCACTGTTTGTTTATTATATTATTGTAAACTAATTTAAAATATATTTAGTACAAGATCAAATTTTAGAAAAGACTTAATTTTAAATGAGTTCTTGTTAATTGATCAGTTTTACCTATTCGATAGGACATTACACACACATATATATATATATATATATATATATATATATATATATATATATATATTGGACCCTCGGTTTTCGTTGAAAATTAATTCCAGAATGATGTTTGAGTGCCATTACCGAACGAAATTGTTCCCATAAGGACAAATGTAAATTAGATTAGTTATTTCAGACTCCCAAAAATACACTTACAAAAGCTCTTACAAAAATACATTTACATAATTGTTCGAGTTGGGAGGTGAACGAAAACCGAGGGTCCACTGTATATATATTATCACACACACACACACACACACACACACACACACACACACACACGGAGACAGAAACTCAGATTAATTGGCTCTGTATATATCGACCCCCTTCTGGGGTTCTCTTCTGCAGAAGGGGGTCGAAATATACAGATCAATTAATCTCCTGAGTTTCTGTTTCCACGTGGTTTATTATTGAACACTGACAAGTGTTCATTACACTTTACTTACATATATACTTTAAGATTTTAAAAATATATTAATGTAGAGGTGAACTGCAACCTTAATGGCCTTAGTCCGGCAGACAATCTTCAAAACTAACAAACTAGACAGTTGAATTTTTTTTACATTATTTAAAAAAAATGGACTTTGAAAAAAAAAATATTCTTAACATAAAACACAAAATGATAAGGCAATTCGTCTATTAGCAAAGATGCTACGACTAATTGACAATAAATAATGGAACTATCGGTCAAGATCAAAGACTAGGCTAAACGAGCTGACTGGCTCAGGCTCGTTACCCTGATGAACAACACTGAGTTATGACCTCATTTTATGATGGCCGCAAATGATCTATCCATCCACTATCCACTCCCCTGATTGATCCATCCGTCCAGGGCTCTCATATTTCTTACCCCAACTCCCCCATCCGTGGACCTCCCCTCCTCCTCTCCCTCCTTCCTTCCCTCATCCCCCTCTCTCTCTCTCTCTCTCTCTCTCTCTCTCTCTCTCTCTCTCTCTCTCTCTCTCTCGTCACCTAAACTCCTATTTTAACTCATTTTATCTTCCTCGTCCTTTTATTTTTCTTCTCTCTTGTCCGAAACTATTTTCTCATTTACCCTTTTCCTATCCCTCCCACTCATCAATTTCGTCAATGGCTTTCTCGCCCCTCTTGCATTACGAGCAAAACAAGGTGTGTGTGTTAGGTGTGATCTCCAAACAATAACCTGCGGAACACCACAAGGCGGAAGAGAGTGCAAAGACGACGATGATGACGACAGTAGAGGGAGCAGGAGGTGGTGGGAGGGGAGGAGGTGGGAGGGAAGGAAGGAAGGAGGAAGAGGAGGAGGCGTCGTTGCGACCTAAATACCTCCCGGGGAACAGCAATTTGGCCTTTTTCTCTCTATTTCTTGTTAACCTTCACTGTTCTGGTTTCCTACCATCAGATGAGGTGCCAAGCTGTGGTTAGTAACACATGGTGCATCTCTCTCGCTCTCAATATACGTAGAAGCTTTATGTTATTCATGACATGTGTAATTATATACATACAACTGCTTACATCTCAACAACAAAAGCTGTCATAAACTAAACATACAAAATCAGTTTGGAGATCTGACTTCAATAAGAAAAACAATGGCTTGCAACACATGTGTTCTATAGTAAACGAACTGAAAGGAACAGGTTATTCTGAGATTTGCAACAATTATTTTGGTTAAAAGGTTAATCTGAATTTGCTCATAAGTAACGGTGGGAAACAAAAACAAAAAGGAAACGTCACAAGAAAATGTCCGGCACGGCCTTCAGTTCATTAAGACTACTTGGAGAAACTCGTGTAAGAGGGTGGTGGCTCCTTTTGTTTCGAGACGCCTTAGAACTTGTGTATTGTTGTGCCTAATATTTTGTATACCTTGTAATGGCTATTTATACTCCTCACGTGCGAGGTTTTGCACGCACGCATGCGCATACGAACACTAATTCACCTTGATTACAAAGACGTCTCCGCGACCCGGTCTATGACCAGGCCTACCGGTGGATCAGGGCCTGATCAACGAGGCTGTTACTGCTGGCTGCACGTAGTCCAACGTACGAGCCACAGCCCGGCTGAACTGACACTGACTTTGAGTATCTGTCCAGCTCCCTCTTGAAGGCAACCAGAGGTCTACTGGTAATGCCCCTTATGACTGGTGGGAGGCTGTTGAACAGTCTTGGGCCCCGGACACTTATTGTGTTTTCTCTTAGTGTACCAGTGGCACCCCTACTTTTCACTGGGGGTACGTTGCACCGTCTATCAAGTCTTTTGCTTTCGTATGGAGTGATTTCTGTGTACATATAAGGGACCAGTCCCTCCAGAATCTTCCAGGTGTAGATTATGATGTATCTCTCTCGCCTGCGCTCCAGTGAATATAAGTCTAGTGCTTCCAGGCGTTCCCAGTAGTTAAGGTGTTTGATGGAACTTATACGTGCAGTAAAGGTTCTCTGTACAAAGGTTCTCTGTACATTTCACCTGCCTTGAATGGGGATGTTAATGTACAGCAGTATTCTAGCCTAGCATCTCTTGTCTTGAATGTTCTCATTATCCATCCTATTAGTTTCCTCGCAGATGTGATAGTGGCATTGTTGTGGTCCTTGAAGGTGAGGTCTTCGGACATTACCACACCCAGGTCCTTCACATTACTTTTCCGCTCTATTGTGTGATTAGAGTTTACTGAATAAAACAGAAAACTTAAAATCTTAATATTTCTTTACTATGGGTAAATATTACACAAACAAGAGGTCCCTTCATGCTAGTCATGGTGCAGGACTGGAAATACTTCTTCCAGAGTGATGAACCTGGAAACAGTGCTTCCCGAAGTACTACAAGCGTAGGAAGCTTTCTATTCTTGTCTCCTACAAAGACTGGTGCTAGAAAAGGCGAAAACGCTGTTGTCAGAACCCTGCAATGTGCGAGTATGAAAACACACACACACACAAACAAACAAACACACGAACGCAACGTGATGATAAGTTTGTCAGCAGTGCCACTGCTTTTTTTTTTTAAATCGGTAATTCTGTCGACGTGCACAAATCCAAGTGTGTTTTAATTTTACGCTCTGCCACTTAATTCAGTATGTCAGCTTGGCTCCCAAATAAAGCCTATTATTTTTTGTCATAGCTGAAGAATCCATTTATAATTGTGGCCTCCGGGGAAGTGAGGGGAGGAAAAAAAGCAATATGTAGCGTGCCACACAAACCTGCCAATGTTTACACGCTGTTGATGACACATGCAGTGGTCAACACAGCGGTGCTGCTACGCTAAAACTAACATCAACACCTAGTCTGCTGCCCGCCCAGGGCGCACCACCTAGAGACATGTTGATGTGAAGGAGTTACTTGATGCTGCTGGAGGTGTGAGCAATGCTGATGACGGGTGCTAGGCTGACTTTTATACTTTGTGATACTGAGCAGAAAGTTTACATGTACTTTAAGCTTTCACTGTGTATACCGTAAAAAATTACGCTGTAAATGGTGTCACACACACACACTCGACCCTTGCCACCACATATAGGTAAGTATACACACAAGACAAAAACTTCAGACTGGTTTATATATATCTCTGGTAAAATGCTAACAAATCAACAATACTTGAAGCAAAATTAGAACTTGCAGCTGAAGTATGGTGTACTAAACAGAATAATTTCGAAATTAAGAAATTTTCATTACCAGAAGACACTGAAAATTTAGTTAATAGACATGATGCAAGAGATAAACATCATTAAAGGCTAAGACAGACCAGGTAGAACTACAAAGGAATCTGGATAGGCTGCAGGCCTGGTCCAGAAACTGGCTCCTGGAGTTCAACCCCACTAAGTGCAAAGTCATGAAGATTGGGGAAGGGCAAAGAAGACAGCTGACGGAGTACAGTCTAGAGCGTCAGAGACTACAAACCTAACTCGAGGAAAAGGATCTTGGGGCGAGTATAACACCGGGCACATCACCCAAATAACTGCTGCAGCACATGTGCGCCTACCAAACCTAAGAACAGTATTCTGACATCTCAGTAAGGAATCGTTCAGGACCCTGTACATGGTGTACGTCAGGCCCATATTGGAGTATGCAACACCAGTTTGGAACCCATAACAAGCCAAGCACGTAAGGAAATTAGAGAAAGTGCAAAGGTTTACAACAAGACTGGTCCCGGAGCTAAGGGGCATGTCCTATGAGGAAAGGTTAAGGGAAAACGACCTGACGACACTGGAGGACAAGAGAGATAGGGGGGATATGATAACGACATATAAAATACTGAGAGGAATCGACAAGGTGGATAGAAACAGGATGTTCCAGAGATGGGACACAGCAACAAGGGGTCACAATCGGAAGTTGAAGACTCAGATGAATCACAGGAATGTTAGGAAGTATTTCTTCAGTCACAAAGTTGTCAGGAAGTGGAATAGTCTCGGAAGTGATGCAGTGGAGGCAGGATCCATACATAGCTTTAAGAAGAGGTATGATAAAGCTTATGGAGCAGGAAGAGTGACCTTGTAGCGACCAGTGAAGAGGCGGTGACAGGAGCTGTGAATCGACCCCTGCAACCACAACTAGGTGAGTACATAGATAAAGAAAATTTCTTGGCGGAAACAACTCTTTTTCACCACCTTTTTCGTCTCATTTCCACCTCATTCCTTGTGGGTGATCACTCACCTTGTCACCTTGTAATTCTTCACACCTTACACACTCCTTCAATGAAGTTTACATATCTCGTGTTCAGCATTTCATTATTTCTCATACTATGTACTCATCCCTTCTATTCCTTTTATTTTTAACTACTTCTCATTCATTCACTTCCTCTTATCTCATTCTCCGAGTCTCTCCCCACAAATTTCCCATTTGTTTTTAACTAATCTACCTAGCCCTCTCCTAACCAATTCCATCTATCCTCTCTTCTAATCTCACCTATCTTCCATCAGCCCCATTCAGGAACCATCCATCCCTCCCTCTACCTCCCCCTCTCCCAGACCCTCCCCAAAAAAAACCTTCACTCTCTACACCCACACCAATCATCCCCCCCCCCCAGCAACAGGCGCCCATGGCAGCTGAACTCCCGCTGTTTCTCTCATCAAATTCTTATTATGAGCTTTACCACGCCCATTTCACGCCCAGAGCACCCGCCCTAGTGAGGGTGTGGACGTGGTGAGCTTCACTTGGGGCGGCGGTGGCTTTGTCGGTCCCTCTGTTAAAAAAAAAATTATGGCTGGAATAAACCTGGAGTGTATTCTGTGCCACAATTATCATTCGTTATTTATCCTTTAATGATTCGTAAAAAATAACAAAAACTTCTAGAAAATATCACACTAATTATATAGGCATTTTAGATTATGTTATTTTCAAAAATGACTATTGTTAGATAGTGACTTCTAGTTGGTCGCTTAAATATAAAAATAAGTAACATTGTATATTTCGTGAATTGAAGTACGTATTACTTTTTTCTGCAATCAGATTATTACGTATTATTTTTTTCTGCAATCAGATTATTAAGTATTACTTTTTTCTGCAATCAGATTAGCTATGTTTTTAATATAGCTCAACACACACTAGTATAATACTCGTCAACAGGGAATTATATATACACTATCCCGATAGGCAAGTGTAAACACACTCCAACGTACAATCGCTCGTAACCACACCTTTCACTATTTCTGTTTGCTTTTGAAATAGTTATCTATGTGTCTATTACTTTCCTTCTGACGTCATCATTTTAAACCAGTTTCCGAAAAAAAACCTATTTGTTTTCCGTCTGGAAGGTTATTATTTTGTAAGGGGCTTCCGGAGTCAGTCATTTATTATCTTTGGAAAAATCATTATTTGTTCTAACTGGTTTCTGAAAACTCGTTCGTTTTTAAATCACATATAAAATAAAAAAATCAGACCACTTTCTCTGGTCAAGAATGATCAAGAGAAAATGAAATAACATTGTAAGGGCGCATTTTTATCTACACTTATCAACGCTGTCTGCTTTAATAATCTCTCCAAAACACTATTAATTCAGTATCATCAACAGTATTATAATTATCATTATAAATGTATTAAAACTATTATCATTATAAATATTAACAATCATTTTCCCGTCAACATTACAATAATCTTAGTGTAATGATGATAATCTTGCGCATTTCCTTTACGTAAATACAGGTATTTTTTTTAATCAAAATTAACATTCTTCAAATTTACCTTTCCCAAAAATTTGACATTTGATTACGTTTAAAACCCAGTAACTCTCAGTTTCATAATCATCATCGAGCGGTGTATATAGTGAGCGGTGTATATAGTGAGCGGTGTATATAGTGAGCGGTGTATATAGTGAGCGGTGTATATAGTGAGCGGTGTATATAGTGAGCCGTGTATATAGTGAGCGGTATATGTCTCAGGGTATACAAGCTGAGAGTATTCCTATTTTAGGGATTAAAATATCCGTGAGTAGTGGTGAACAGGGTGCATACAGCCTTAATGACACTTTATATAGTCGACAGGCTTCACACCCAATTAACCAACCAATCAATGACAGGTTTTACACCCAATTAACCAACCAATCACTATCACAAACAATACACTTCAGAGAAAATGTTAAGTTATGCAGAGAGAAAATTGTCAACGTGCCTGGGAAGGTAAATAAAATTAAAAGTGCTATTGAATGTGGAAAAATTATAATGGTCGTTAAGGGTCGTTAAAGGACTCTGTGTGGGGGGGGAAAGAGGGGTATGGTTTATAAGTCTGGCTTCTGCGTTTGGAGTCTGTGTTGAAGATGAATCTCTAATAACTTGTGTCTAGGGCCAGTTTCTAACCATTTATGTGTAAAAATTGTACCTAAAATGTTAACCTAAAAATCAGGTCTAAGGATTTGTAACAAAGGTGATGGATGCAAGTCAGTTCCGCGTGATGCAACTGTACACCATGTATAATGCTATATAAGGGATTCCTCGGTAGGGTTCCTGAAAACAATTCTTATATTTTTTTTGCAATTATTGACACTAATTGCTTGTACTAGTTAATCATCATACAGCCTTTCTTATTAGATTTACATAGTTTCCACTCTTGATACCTCATCCTTTCCCTTTTAATCTTCAGGCATTTATGTATCTACATGAGCAATCTACCTATTACTCCTTCCTACTCTTCCATTTCGTTGATCGACCTCCGGTGTGGTACAGTGTCGAACTATATATATTACAACCAAGTAAATTGTAGCCTACTTAAGCTTGTTTTTCCGTGTCTGAGACTGTGCTATTAGGTCTATCTTAATGCTTGTATTTCTAGGTCTGTAGCTGTCTCAAGGATCCTGTAAATTTAGGGGCACTGTTGCACGACTGTGTTTAATGGATAATATCCCAGAGGATAATATCCCAGGGGATATTATCCATTATCCTCTGATCTCAATACGAAAACAGCGGAGGCGACACCTATTAAAGTCACCTGGTAAATATATCTCCAGGGTTGGTCTTCCTTCACAGGTGTTGTGTCCACTCATAAAATCTGTAACCGATTTGTCAGCAACCGGTTCTGGCCAGGCCTAAATCCCGAGTCTATCATAAACCTGTCCAGACCCACTCGCCCCCAGCATCGCTCAATTACTCTGTATCGCTTCCTCATCCATATCCTTATCCTTCCCCCTTCCTTGGTTTTACCCCTAAGCAACTACTGCCTTCCTTTCTCACTTAACTGCACAAGTGGATGACAGAGTACACCCACGAGGATTATCACAACAATGAACCGTTGAACGGACCATTAAGAACGCGTCTCTCTGTTATGTGTCATATTTACCAGGTGTGGAAGGAACAAAATGGGAGAGTAGAGGATTAAAATAAAAGACGAGGACTACCTACCTACGAGATGCTTTCAGGGATGGTCCCTGCGACCCGGTCACAGACCAGCTCTCAAGGTCACGATTTTTTTTTTTTTTTTGGTAAACAGAAAGATTTTGTTTACATCGGAAAGCTTGGTGTGTCTTCCATGGATTTCAATCTCCTTGTCTTTTGCCAGCAATGACAACACTTCTTAGCATACTGTAATGTCTGACATCCTGTACATCTGATAACATATTGCAATCTACTGATTATGTTGCTTTCTTTATTCACATCGTATAAATTTCCCTTCACAGATGTAGAAACATCTTTACTACATGAAGAAAACAGACCAGGTAATGTCTGAGGATCTTACAAGAATCACAACAGTGCCATGATCACAACTGTGAAGAAAATTATAGGATGGATAATGAGAACTTTGAAAACAAGAGATGCCTAGCCAATGATGATCCTTTTTAAATCACTTGTTCTCTCTAGGCTAGAATACTGTTGTACATTAACATCTCCGTTCAAAGCAGGTGAAATTGCAGATCTAGAGAATATACAAAGAACCTTTACGGCACATATAAGTTCCGTCAAGCACCTTAACTACTGGACACGTTTGGAAGCACTTGACTTGTACTCAGTGGAGCGCAGAAGGAAAGCAAAAGACTGGGCAAGCGGTGCAAAATACTCCCAATGAAAAGTAGGGGCGCCATTGGTACACTAAAAGAAAACACAATAAGTGTCCGGGACCCAAGACTGTTCAACTTCCCACCATGCATAAGGGAATCACTAATAGACCCCAGCAGTAACAGCCTGGCTGATCAGGCCCTAATCCACAGGGAGGCCTGGTCGTGGACCAGGCCTCCCTGTGGATTAGGGAGGTTATTCCGGGGATCAACTCGGGGGCGTTGATCCCAGGAATACCCTCCAGGTAGACTCCAGGTGGGTAGGTAAAACATAATATACAGACTATTGTATAATTAAATACATTTTCTCATATCGATATACTTGTACGATCGAAACTCTTTTGTAGAAATTTAGAACAGTCTCCTCACTTAGAAAAAAAACTCTTCTCAACGAGGGGCGTTCAGTAATTTAAAGCTGTCTGGCAGGAGGGTGGAGTCGGCGCCACGGTGAAAAGTCTCATACTGCTGATCAACTGATAAGTACTGACCACACACAACACCCCCAGTTCTGATTACCCATGAATTAGAGCGTTTTTAAAATGAATAAAGTATAGCTGAAAATTATTTGGAGAATTGGAAAACGGCCGGAAAGCTGTAAAAAAAATAAAATATCATAAATATAACCTAATGCTGGTGAAACCATTAAAGATCTAGTGAATTACGAGCAAGCAGGCAGCATAAAAATTATCTTAAAATCTCAAACAACCCTAAACATAAACACTAAAATTACATACACAAAGAAAACATTAGAAATTACAAATACAATTAAAAAATACCCTCAATAACCCTGAAAACACTGGAATACGACGTTCATATAACCACCAAAAGCATCCCCCTAAAACCTAATTAAAAGATCACCAGAATAAACCTTTAAAATAATCTCTAACTGGGATAACATCCTGGAAAATGGTCGTAAACAACCGGCAAAAATCCAAAAACAACCTCTCACGACCACGAACACAGCCTGATAATGACCTCAAACCACAATAAACTAGTCCAAAAGAGTCTTCAAGTCACACTTGTACAAGGTCTAACATGCGGCCAACAGCAAAGAAAATATTTTAAGATCGTTAGGTACTTGAGTACTTTGTTGATGGCAAGATTAGCGTCTCCTCCTCTTACCTGCACATGTCTTTAGCTAATATATATATATATATATATATATATATATATATATATATATATATATATATATATATATATATATTATATATATATATATACATGGGTGTCTGTAATTATGCATGTGTAGAAAATCTGTAGATGTGAAAAAAGAGAGAATCAATGAATGCATTAATAAACAAAATGAAGTAGCAAACAAAAGAATGCAATTGGAAATTAAAGCTTCTTGGTTGTAGCCTTGAATGAAAACATCGCTGATTCCTTATCACAAAGTGTGCGCAGCTTCATGTCTGTACAGTAAATGTCTGAATGTTACAAAAAGCCATTGTGCTGCACATCGTCGCACATATCAACGACACAAACACACAAGATATAACGCAGTGGCAGAATAAATTACGAATTAATAAGGCAGTATTTCACTTTAACTCTAAACAACGTGTGGCATTTACAGGGAGCATGAGAGGACTGGCCAAGATAGCATATACAGGGAGCCAGACTGGCCAAGATAGCATATACAGGGAGCCAGACTGGCCAAGATAGCATTCTTCTATAAAGTGTCACAGATAGTGTTGAGAGGCACGCAATGGCTCGTCTTACACAACCAGGGGAGTTATGCCTCCACTCCCACCTTGTGGAACACACCACCTGCTACACCAACATCCTAATAAGAAAAAAACAAGCAGGTTTATAAACGTGGAACAGATGTGGAATCCATGTTTGTCAATAAAGAATCAGATGAGGGGGGGGGGGGCTGAAAGGTGAGAAAGATTTAAATTACAGTGTTGAGAGGATGAAACACTTCACCTAGGTGACTACATAAGAAATGGTTATAATTATGACCATAATTTTTTAAGGGGTGGACCGGTAAGCCAGCGGAAGGCCTCGGTCAGATAACCAAAAGCTCCAACGGCGGATATATCATCTGACTAAGACCCGCGTCAGGAAACACTTATCCTGTTTCCTGACAGACCTTACCTGACCTCGGTTACTCCATCCCATGTCTTCTCTTCTGCCCCTTCCCCCCACCATACACAAACTTATAATAGCAAAACAACTGGATCCATCATATCTTTGTTCTCCTTTCTTCCCTCCCTCTATTTCTCTCTAGCTCTAACTCTCCCATTATCTTAAGTTTATCCTCCGTTTTACTTTTCCCTTCCTCTTTTTCCAAACATTTTCCATTTTCTCTTCCTTCAATCACCCTCTATTACCTTCCTTTTTTATAATGTACTGGTGTTAAATTTTCATATACAACAAAACTGTCTTAATTAACAAGTAACTTGCAATTGCTGCTAAAATATCAGCTTGCCATTAATGCACTTCGTGTGTACAACAGAGGAGTAATGTTTCGGGAATCAGTTAACTATTGTCTGATTTTCCAAACTTTCCTGGAGAGGCGCTACTACTTGAACCACTACTAACTGTGGTTCCACTAGAACCTTCACTAAGTGTTCTTGATAACCCACACTGGTTTAGTTTCACAAAGTATGGTCCTCACTTGCTAAATGACATTATTATTATTATTATTATTGAGGGGTATGGGCTGCAGATGGGGAAGAGGGGAAGGGGGGAATGAGAAGCCATCTTAAAGGCACTAGATAAGACTTTTAAGAGGGTGTTGCCCACACTACACATCGATTCATCATACCCAGTTCATCACACCTAAAAAACAGTATCTCAGCTACGGTTCAAACTGCTCCAGAACTTATAGCGATTCTCGGATTTACACTCAATTGTGATATAGAACTTTTGTTCGACCGTGCACGGTTTTTAGTCTTAAACTCCGTGATACTCAAACGTTCACTGTGTTGAAAAGATTCTTAACGGTGAATATTGTACATGATTTACAGCGTTAACCGGCGTTGTGTTTCGCTTTATTACGTTGGTTTTGTGGTGTATTCACTTCAGCAGTTTTTGGGTCGGTTCTCAGTTTTTTTGGGGGTCATCAAAACAATTTTGGCTACGCACTAATGAATTTATTGGAACTGGTGTATAATTAACTGAGGTTAACCTGACCTAAACTGGATAACGTAAGTATAAAAATCTGCTGAAGTTAATGTAGTAAAAAGCTAACACTGGGCGCTGGTAGAAGAGATGTATATACACACAGAGAGGTGTGTTTTTCAGTGTATATACACAGATTAACTCCTATTTTTGGGGAATAAAGTATGCTTGTCTGGTGGTGATTATGTTATAAAGAGCCTTAATGACCCTCGTGAAGCCGATGGACTTTAAGCCCAATTAATGAACCAACCATCTGTTAGTGTATGTACAAAGTTTATGTATGAGTGCCACCTGTCAACAGTCTGAACCTCAGAGAGACAAGCTGGCTCAACACAGTAAACAGTCCAAAACGGTTGATGGCAGCGACTATACCGAAGTGAAGCACTTCCTCTCCGAGGTGTGGAACTAAAGACCGTTGCAGTAGTTACCACTATCCTTCCTTAAATTTACCTAATAAAATGCTAAAATAAACTGATGGATAATTTCTTTGCGTAAGCATTGTGTGTTCTCCCAGTTCTCTGACAGTGGAAGCAGTAGAAGCAATGTTTATCTCGCCTGAGTACAAGAAAGAAAACAAGTGACTCACATGAAAAAAAAAGTAGACGAATGGGTTATAAATGTTTCTCTGACTTACCAAAATTATTCAAATTAACTAGGAAGCTGCAGAGCTAGTGAACAAAATTTCCGCTGCCTTATTAACAGTTAAACCGAACCTAAGTATGCAACAAACTGCTCCATGATTGATCTGCAGACAAATTAAAAGTTAATCTCTGAGAGAGGGTGAATACTGGTTAATTTGCCTCCACGAAGTCATTTATAAGCTCAGGCACCGCACGTCTTTTATGTATGATAAACATGATACTTACACGGAAGATAATTGTGTAGAATATTATGAATGGTAATATTACTGCTCTTCTCTGGGTATTTTGGAGGGGGGAAAGAAAAAGATAGATAGATAGATAGATAGATAGATAGATAGAGAGAGAGAGAGAGAGAGAGAGAGAGAGAGAGAGAGAGAGAGAGAGAGAGAGAGAATGAATTTCAAAGGCAGGTATGAGTTCCTTGATAAAAATCACAAGCACTTCCGATTCTCCAGAATCCTGCAGAAATTCTCCTCGAATTGAATCCCCAGGTATTCCTTCCGTCTACTCCACCTCACAGAGTTCTCCTCCCGCTGGATCGTCACCAAGATTCCTCTGTACAGATTAATAAATCCATTTGTCGAGGTGTTGAGGGAGCTGCAGGAGTCTGTAGCATCTAAGGGTCAATGTCAAACCTAGCCTGTCAGATTAATTACTTTGCACGTGATACACAGAAGCGACTCCAGGTAAAGTTGTAGCATCTAACGTCATCTTCAAAACCTCTATATGTTTCCTATTTATTAACCACAGACCGGGTACGATCTTATTATAGTAGACAGGGAAGAGATGAGGTGGCAGGGAAGTATGAGGTGGCAGGGAAGAGATGAGGTGGCAGGGAAGTATGAGGTGGCAGGGAAGAGATGAGGTGGCAGGGAAGTATGAGGTGGCAGGGAAGTATGAGGTGGCAGGGAAGAGATGAGGTGGCAGGGAAGAGATGAGGTGGCAGGGAAGTATGAGGTGGCAGGGAAGAGATGAGGTGGCAGGGAAGAGATGAGGTGGCAGGGAAGTATGAGGTGGCAGGGAAGTATGAGGTGGCAGGGAAGAGATGAGGTGGCAGGGAAGAGATGAGGTGGCAAGGAAGAGATGAGGTGACAGGGAAGAGATGAGGTGACAGGGAAGTATGTACACTTGCATCAGTCCGCAATTTAGAACTTACTCTTTCAATATTTTCTCATTATTTACGAGTCTCTCTTAAGTCACTAAGTTCGCTGGCCCAAGGTTACAAAATTTTACCTTGAGTTTACCTGAGAGTATTCCGAGGGTCAACGCCCTCGGTCCCAGGTCAGGCCTCCTGGTGGATGATCTGATCAAGCAGATTGTTGGTGCAAGCCGCACGAAGTACAACGTAAGCACCACAGCTCGGCTAATTAGGCACTGACTTCAGAAACTTGTCCAGTTCCTTCTTGAAGACAGCTAAGGATCTGTTGGTAATATTCATGTATGAAAGGAGGACGTTGAAAAGTCCAGTTACTTTCACAATTGCTGAGTTTCCCCTTAGTGTACTTACTGAACCTATGCTTTTTATTGACGGTATTTTGCACAGTTTGCTAAGCTTCTTAATTCCATAGGGAAAGACTTGTATGTGCAGATCTGAAACTAATCCTTCTAGAATTTTCCACGTGTAGATTACAATGTACCTCTCCTACGTCCCAAGGAGTACATGTCTATGGACTTCAAACGTTCCCAGTAATTTAGGTACTTTACTTCCTCAATGAAAGCAGTGACGTCTATTTTCTTAGTGATTCCACCTCAATTTCGGCACAAAAATGGAATTCGAAGGAAATTGCTGTACCACAACACACGAACCCTGTTACTCCTACAGTACCTCAATCCATCTTCTTAAGCCCATAAGAAAGAAGGAAAACTGCAGCAGGCCTACTGGCCCATGCGAGACAGATCCAAGTCTCCCATCGGCTTAAGCCAATGACCCAACCTAGTCAGGTCAGGTCACATCCACTTAAGGAATCAGACCTATTAGCACAAGCTAGTCAGGTCTAACTCACAACAATCATGTATTTATAAGCACACGACAGAGGAGGTGAGGAGGCTCGCTGCCTGTGGCTTGCTTTGTTCTATTTAAAAGGAGAAAGAAAAACGAAAGGAGAGTGAAAAAAAGTTCATGTGTTTACCCTCAGGCTATACTTGGATGCCTTACGTCGAGTCGTAGCTTAGCGGGTCAAGTCCTGCGGCACACTGGTACAAGTTTTATAGTCTTCCTGTCTGCCGCGATAACCTGAGGAGTGTAGCTCTGCCTTGTTCAGGGACTACATTGTTGAGCCTTCACATGTCTCCATGAAGGCTGGGCTTTGCTGTCTTCCTACCCAGGCTACAACAAAGCAAGGAGGGCTACACTGAGAGCATGGTAGCCCACACTGTGAGATAGGCAACTACAATGTGAGCATGGTAGCCCACACTAATTCAGCAAGATAACTCCAATACAATGAAATACAAAGGAGGCAATCACTTTAAGGGACTCTTGATTCAAGAACTTGGTGCTACCCTCCCTCTCCTTAGATCAAACCTATTTACCTTTCATTCTCCAGGAGCTGTGTTTCCCATCATAATAAAAGTGACTTGCCCTTACCTCCTGCATACTGACATGCCCCGAGGTCCTGCAGACTAACCTGCACCGATGTCCTACCGACTGACCTACACAGAGCAGGTGTCATCCATACCGACTGGATGAAGCAGGGCACCACTAGCTCAACATACCCTCACACACATCAGTGGAGCCCCACCCAACAGTAGCTCTGACCACCAGAGTCCTTCCTAATAGAGCTACAACGTTCTACCTTCTACCTTTGGAGACAAGACAACCTTGATAAATAAAGAGGCAGAATCTCACCTGCACTTCGTAATTCTAGTCTGTGGGTGTGCGGTAAATCACAGCGAGTCAGGGCACTGCTACGAATTCTTCGGGATCAGAAGAGCGTATCTTACGACAACTTGACGCAGAGAGAGAACGAAATGGGCGTCTAATTTAACATCAGAGTCAATAACCACATAGATGGTATTATTATATAAATGGTAAGTAGATTAATAAGACACTTGCGTAACACTTGGATATCTGTACTGGACTGATAAAAACCACTGATGAAACCACAATAAAATTACTCAACTGTTGCACAACTAAACCGATGTTGTAATGCAGTTGAATCTTCAATTTAAACAATACTCCAATATGCACTGGAACCATTCTTGCCAAAATGATTTACACTCTAAAACTCTCTTAAACGTCACAAGTAAGCATCTGTGAAGAGGCGAGAAGAATAGTAAAGAACGTATTTTTCTGAGAAGATTTACCTTAACAGGCACGTAAGTACCCCTGTCTACTAATAACATATTCATTTTTTCACTATAATCAACCTTGTCCATAATTACTATCGCATTTGCTTTGTTTGTAAGGTGAAGTCCAGGATCTTTTCTTAATTCATGGTATAACTTAAAAAATCTTTGATGACAATTGTGTTGCAGAGCGAAGCTCAGACTCTGCAACACAACTGTCCTCAAAGATTTAAGTTATACCATGAATTAAGGAAAGATCTTAGACTTCCCCTTACGAAACAGACAAAGCAAATACGATAGTAATTATGGACAAGGTTGATTATAGTGGAAAAATAACATGTTATTAGAAGACAGTGCCCCTTAACAGGTTTGTCAGCAGCGAGGATCACATTTACTGAGTGTGCCTCCAAGGTGTTTAATGTAGTGATATAGACAAGGTTAGCGAGCGTACTTACCTTATGCGCGAGGTCAGCCTGCGCGGCGGCTGCGGCAGCTCTCTCCCTCAGGGCTGCCCACTTCTCCGACAGTTTGGCCACCTCCCGCCGCACCGACCGCGTCAGGTCACGTGCGTTCTCGTCGCCCCGGTAACGTGCGTCACCATCCAGCTCACGGCCAGCTGTGAAACGAGAAGACGACACATTATCTTATGCTCCACCAGCTGTGTGATGACGACACATTACCTTACACTCCACCAGCTGTGTCATGACGACGACACATTACCTTACACTCCACCAGCTGTGTCATGACGATGACACATTACCTTACACTCCACCAGCTGTGTCATGACGATGACACATTACCTTACACTCCACCAGCTGTGTCATGACGATGACACATTACCTTACACTCCACCAGCTGTGTCATGACGATGACACTAACCGTTGTAAAACGGTTAGTGTCATGACGACGACACATTACCTTACACTCCACCAGTAGTCATGACGACGACACATTACCTTACACTCCACCAGCTGTGTCATGACGATGACACATTACCTTACACTCCACCAGCTGTGTCATGACGATGACACATTACCTTACACTCCACCAGCTGTGTCATGACGACGACACATTACCTACTCTACCAGCTGTGTCATGACGATGCACTAACCGTTGTAAAACGTTAGTGTCATGACGACGACACATTACCTTACACTCCACCAGCTGTCATGACGACGACACATTACCTTACACTCCACCAGCTGTGTCATGACGACGACACATTACCTTACACTCCACCAGCTGTGCTGCGATGCACATACACTCACCAGCGGCGACTGACACATTACCTTACACTCCACCAGCTGTGTCATGACGATGACGACTTAGCATCCAAAATTACCTACACTCCACCGAGCTAGCGACATTACCTACACTACCAGCTGTGCATGACGACTTACCACCTCACCACGTGTCAGACGATGATACATTACCTTACACTCCACCAGCTGTGTCATGACGACGACACATTACCTTACACTCCACCAGCTGTGTCATGAGGACGACACATTACCTTACACTCCACCAACTGTGTCATGACGACACTAACCGTTGTAAAACTTGTACCTAGGTACCTTTAATTAATGAAACGTGTATCTAGAAACCTCTCTTCGTGGAACTTGTACCTTTAATTAATGACACTTGGAACTTGTACCTAGGTACCTTTAATTATTGACTCTTAGTGGAACTTTTATCTAGATACCTCTCTACTCAGTAGATCGTGTACCTAGATACCTATCTACTCAGTGGATCTTGTACCTAGGTACCTCTCTATTCAGTGGATCTTGTACCCAGGTACTTCTCTATTCAGTGGATCTTGTACCCAGGTACCTCTCTATTCAGTGGACCTTGTACCCAGGTACCTCTCTATTCAGTGGATCTTGTACATAATGGAAACGTTAAAGATCTAAGTCATAGAACTATTGATATAAAGTTATATACAAGTCAATTTAAAAAAAAAAGAATTTCTGAGTTTAATAAACAAAACATACAAGATATATAAACAGAAATAATTATTTTGAGGATTGATCTGATCTTCAGGACGTTTATCCTCAGTGGCTGTTATTTTAACTTTCTCAAGGGGATGTTATTTTTTCTCAAGGATGTTATTTTAACTTTCTCAAGGGGATGTTATTTTAACTTTCTCAAGGGGATGTTATTTTTTCTCAAGGGGCTGTTATTTTAACTTTCTCAAGGGGCTGTTATTTTTTCTCAAGGGGCAGGTTATTTTAATTTTATCAAGGGGCTGTTATTTTAATTTCCCCAAGGGAAGGGGGTGCCTGGATGTTGTTGAGGGGCTCAGGATAACAATAACTGGACTTACTGTACTCTTCCCTGGAGAGAACAAGATATGCACAATGCCTCAGCTTCTCAATGTGTCTATTTTACACTTCCTCCAAAATCTCTCACTCCAGGACATTGTCATGGTAGTGTGTAAATGCTGGGCTAAGCCCTCAAGTACTTATCTTCTATGGATTATATTATCAGGTAACTCTCTTCTTCGCTCCAGTGAGTAAATTCCTGGTAATCCTGAGGATTAAATGCTTTACTGGTTCTGTGCGACCAGTAAACGATCTCTAGTTATTCCGTTGTGATACCTCTCCAGCCAGTAACAAAGAGCCGTCAACACCGAACAATATACTCAACAGAAGAAAGCAAGTACCGCACCGTGGTGTGAGAGCAAGTACTGTACCGTGGTGTGAGAGCAAGTACTGTACCGTGGTGTGAGAGCAAGTACCGCACCGTGGTGTGAGAGCAAGTACCGCACCGTGGTGTGAGAGCAAGTACTGTACCGTGGTGTGAGAGCAAGTACTGTACCGTGGTGTGAGAACAAGTACTGTACCGTGGTGTGAGAGCAAGTACTGTACCGTGGTGTGAGAGCAAGTACTGTACCGTGGTGTGAGAGCAAGTACCGCACCGTGGTGTGAGAGCAAGTACCGCACCGTGGTGTGAGAGCAAGTACTGTACCGTGGTGTGAGCAAGTACTGTACCGTGGTGTGAGAGCAAGTACTGTACCGTGGTGTAGAGCAAGTACTGTACCGTGGTGTGAGAGCAAGTACCGCACCGTGGTGTGAGAGCAAGTACCGCACCGTGGTGTGAGAGCAAGTACTGTACCGTGGTGTGAGAGCAAGTACTGTACCGTGGTCTGAGAGCAAGTACCGCACCGTGGTGTGAGAGCAAGTACTGTACCGTGGTCTGAGAGCAAGTACTGTACCGTGGTCTGAGAGCAAGTACCGTACCGTGGTCTGAGAGCAAGTACTGTACCGTGGTCTGAGAGCAAGTACTGTACCGTGGTCTGAGAGCAAGTACCGTACCGTGGTCTGAGAGCAAGTACCGTACCGTGGTCTGAGAGCAAGTACTGTACCGTGGTGTGAGAGCAAGTACTGTACCGTGGTCTGAGAGCAAGTACTGTACCGTAGTGTGAGAGCAAGTACTGTACCGTGGTCTGAGAGCAAGTACTTTACCGTGGTCTGAGAGCAAGTACTGTACCGTGGTCTGAGAGCAAGTACTGTACCGTGGTCTGAAGCAAGTACTGTACCGTGGTCTGAGAGCAAGTACTGTACCGTGGTCTGAGAGCAAGTACTGTACCGTGGTGTGAGAGCAAGTACTGTACCGTGGTCTGAGTAAGTACTGTACCGTGGCCTGAGAGCAAGTACCGCACCGTGGTCTGAGAGCAAGTACCGCACCGTGGTGTGAGAGCAAGTACTGTACCGTGGTCTGAGAGCAAGCACTGTACCGTGGTGTGAGAGCAAGTACCGCACCATGGTGTGAAAGCAAGTACTGTACCGTGGTCTGAGAGCAAGTACCGCACCGTGGTGTGAGAGCAAGTACTGTACCGTGGTGTGAGAGCAAGTACTGTACCGTGGTGTGAAAGCAAGTACTGTACCGTGGTGTGAGAGCAAGTACTGTACCGTGGTGTGAGAGCAAGTACTGTACCGTGGTCTGAGAGCAAGTACCGCACCGTGGTGTGAAAGAAAGTACTGTACCGTGGTGTGAGAGCAAGTACTGTACCGTGGTGTGAGAGCAAGTACTGTACCGTGGTGTGAGAGCAAGTACTGTACCGTGGTGTGAAAGCAAGTACTGTACCGTAGTCTGAGAGCAAGTACTGTACCGTGGTGTGAGAGCAAGTACTGTACCGTGGTCTGAGAGCAAGTACTGTACCGTGGTGTGAGAGCAAGTACTGTACCGTGGTGTGAGAGCAAGTACTGTACCGTGGTCTGAGAGCAAGTACTGTACCGTGGTCTGAGAGCAAGTACCGCACCGTGGTGTGAAAGCAAGTACTGTACCGTGGTATGAGAGCAAGTACTGTACCGTGGTGTGAGAGCAAGTACTGTACCGTGGTCTGAGAGCAAGTACTGTACCGTGGTCTGAGAGCAAGTACCGCACCGTGGTGTGAGAGCAAGTACTGTACCGTGGTCTGAGAGCAAGTACTGTACCGTGGTGTGAGAGCAAGTACCGCACCGTGGTGTGAAAGCAAGTACTGTACCGTGGTCTGAAAGCAAGTACCGCACCGTGGTGTGAGAGCAAGTACTGTACCGTGGTGTGAGAGCAAGTACTGTACCGTGGTGTGAAAGCAAGTACTGTACCGTGGTGTGAGAGCAAGTACTGTACCGTGGTGTGAGAGCAAGTACTGTAAAGTAGTCTGAGAGCAAGTACTATACCGTGGTCTGAGAGCAAGTACCGCACCGTGGTGTGAAAGCAAGTACTGTACCGTGGTCTGAGAGCAAGTACTGTACCGTGGTGTGAGAGCAAGTACTGTACCGTGGTGTGAGAGCAAGTACCGCACCGTGGTGTGAGAGCAAGTACTGTACCGTGGTCTGAGAACAAGTACTGTACAGTGGTGTGAGAGCAAGTACTGTACCGTGGTCTGAGAACAAGTACTGTACCGTGGCCTGAGAGCAAGTACTGTACAGTGGTGTGAGAGCAAGTACTGTACAGTGGTGTGAGAGCAAGTACTGTACAGTGGTGTGAGAGCAAGTACTGTACCGTGGTCTGAGAGCAAGTACTGTACCGTGGTGTGAGAGCAAGTACTGTACCGTGGTCTGAGAGCAAGTACCGTACCGTGGTCTGAGAACAAGTACTGTACCGTGGCCTGAGAGCAAGTACTGTACCGTGGTGTGAGAGCAAGTACTGTACCGTGGTCTGAGAGCAAGTACTGTACCGTGGTGTGAGAGCAAGTACTGTACCGTGGTCTGAGAGCAAGTACTGTACCGTGGTGTGAGAGCAAGTAACTGTACCGTGGTGTGAGAGCAAGTACTGTACCGTGGTGTGAGAGCAAGTACCGTACCGTGGTCTGAGAGCAAGTACTGTACCGTGGCCTGAGAGCAAGTACTGTACCGTGGTGTGAGAGCAAGTACTGTACCGTGGACTGAGAGCAAGTACTGTACCGTTGTCTGAGAGCAAGTACTGTACCGTGGTTGAGGCAAGTACTGTACCGTGGTCTGAGAGCAAGTACTGTACCGTGGTCTGAGAGCAAGTACTGTACCGTGGTCTGAGAGCAAGTACTGTACCGTGGTTTGAGAGCAAGACCTGTACCGTGGTCTGAGAGCAAGTACTGTACCGTGGTCTGAGAGCAAGTACTGTACCGTGGTCTGAGAGCAAGTACTGTACCGTGGTCTGAGAAAAGTACTGTACCGTGGTCTGAGAGCAAGTACTGTCCGTGGTCTGAGAGCAAGTACTGTTCCGTGGTCTGAGAGCAAGTACTGTACCGTGGTCTGAGAGCAAGCACCGTACCGTGGTCCGAGAGCAAGTACTGTACCGTGGTCTGAGAGCAAGTACTGTACCGTGGTCTGAGAGCAAGTACTGTACCGTGGTCTGAGAGCAAGCTGTACAGTGGTCTGAGAGCAAATCCGTACCGTGGTCTGAGAGCAAGTACTGTACCGTGGTTGAGAGCAAGTACTGTACCGTGGTCTGAGAGCAAGTACTGTACCGTGGTCAGAGAGAAGTACTGTACCGTGGTCTGAGAGCAAGTACTGTACCGTGGTCTGAGAAGCAAGTACTGTACGTGGTCTGAGAGCAAGTACTGTACCGTGGTCTGAGAGCAAGTACTGTACCGTGGTCTGAGAGCAAGTACTGTCCGTGGTCTGAGAGCAAGTACTGTACCGTGGTCTGAGAGCAAGTACTGTACCGTTGTGTGAGAGCAAGTACTGTACCGTGGTCTGAGAGCAAGTACTGTACCGTGGTCTGAGAGCAAGTACTGTACCGTGGTCTGAGAGCAAGTACTGTACGTGGTCTGAGAGCAATAACCGTACCGTGGTCTGAGAGCTAGTACTGTACCGTGGACTGAGAGCAAGTACTGTACCGTTGTCTGAGAGCAAGTACTGTACCGTGGTCTGAGAGCAAGTACTGTACCGTGGTCTGAGAGCAAGTACTGTACCGTGGTCTGAAAGTACTGTACCGTGGTCTGAGAGCAAGTACTGTACCGTGGTTCTGAGAGCAAGTACTGTACCGTGGTCTGAGAGCAAGTACTGTACCGTGGTCTGAGAGCAAGTACTGTACCGTGGTCTGAGAGCAAGTACTGTACCGTGGTCTGAGAAAAGTACTGTACCGTGGTCTGAGACAAGTACTGTACCGTGGTCTGAGAGCAAGTACTGTCCGTGGTCTGAGAGCAAGTACTGTCCGTGGTCTGAGAGCAAGTACTGTACCGTGGTCTGAGAGCAAGTACTGTACCGTGGTGTGAGAGCAAGTACCGTACCGTGGTCTGAGAGCAAGTACTGTACCGTGGTCTGAGAGCAAGTACTGTACCGTGGTCTGAGAGCAAGTACTGTACCGTGGTCTGAGAGCAAGTACTGTACCGTGGTCTGAGAGCAAGTACTGTACCGTGGTCTGAGAGCAAGTACTGTACCGTGGTCTGAGAGAAAGTACTGTACCGTGGTCTGAGAGCAAGACTGTACCGTGGTCTGAGCAAGTACTGTCGTGGTTGAGCAAGTCCGTGGTCTGAGCAGACTGTACCGTGGTCTGAGAGCAAGTACTGTACCGTGGTCTGAGAGCAAGTACTGTACCGTGGTCTGAGAGCAAGTACTGTACCGTGGTGTGAGAGCAAGTACTGTACCGTGGTCTGAGAGCAAGTACTGTACCGTGGTCTGAGAGCAAGTACTGTACCGTGGTGTGAGAGCAAGTACTGTACCGTGGTCTGAGAGCAAGTACGTACCGTGGTCTGAGAGCAAGTACTGTACCGTGGCCTGAGAGCAAGTACTGTACCGTGGTTGAGAGCAAGTACTGTACCGTGGTCTGAGAGCAAGTACTGTACCGTGGTCTGAGAGCAAGTACTGTACCGTGGTCTGGAGCAAGTACTGTACCGTGGTCTGAGAGCAAGTACTGTACCGTGGTCTGAGAGCAAGTACTGTACCGTGGTCTGAGAGCAAGTACTGTACCGTGGTCTGAGAGCAAGTACTGTACCGTGGTCTGAGAGCAAGTACTGTACCGTGGTCTGAGAGCAAGTACTGTACCGTGGTCTGAGAGCAAGTACTGTACCGTGGTCTGAGAAAAAGTACTGTACCGTGGTCTGAGAGCAAGTACTGTTCCGTGGTCTGAGAGCAAGTACTGTTCCGTGGTCTGAGAGCAAGTACTGTACCGTGGTCTGAGAGCAAGCACCGTACCGTGGTCCGAGAGCAAGTACTGTACCGTGGTCTGAGAGCAAGTACCGTACCGTGGTCTGAGAGCAAGTACTGTACCGTGGTCTGAGAGCAATGCTGTACAGTGGTCTGAGAGCAATAACTGTACCGTAGTCTGAGAGCAAGTACTGTACCGTGGTCTGAGAACAAGTTCCGTACCGTGGTCTGAGAGCAAGTACTGTACCGTGGTCTGAGAGCAATTACTGTACCGTGGTCTGAGAGCAAGTACTGTACCGTGGTCTGAGAGCAAGTACTGTACCGTGGTCTGAAAGCAAGTACTGTACCGTGGTCAGAGAGCAAGTACTGTACCGTGGTCTGAGAGCAAGTACTGTACCGTGGTCTGAGAGCAAGTACTGTACCGTGGTCTGAGAGCAAGTACTGTACCGTGGTCTGAGAGCAAGTACTGTACCGTGGTCTGAGAGCAAGTACTGTACCGTTGTCTGAGAGCAAGTACTGTACCGTGGTCTGAGAGCAAGTACCGTACCGTGGTCTGAGAGCAAGTACTGTACCGTGGTCTGAGAGCAATGCTGTACAGTGGTCTGAGAGCAATAACCGTACCGTGGTCTGAGAGCAAGTACTGTACCGTGGTCTGAGAGCAAGTACTGTACCGTGGTCTGAGAGGAAGTACTGTACCGTGGTCAGAGAGCAAGTACTGTACCGTGGTCTGAGAGCAAGTACTGTACCGTGGTCTGAGAGCAAGTACTGTAGCGTGGTCTGAGAGCAAGTACTGTACCGTGGTCTGAGAGCAAGTTCCGTACCGTGGTCTGAGAGCAAGTTCCGTACCGTGGTCTGAGAGAAAGTACTGTACCGTGGTCTGAGAGCAAGTACTGTACCGTGGTCTGAGAGCAAGTACTGTACCGTGGTCTGAGAGCAAGTACTGTACCGTGGTCTGAGAGCAAGTACTGTACCGTGGTCTGAGAGCAAGTACTGTACCGTGGTCTGAGAGTAAGTACTGTACCGTGGTCTGAGAGCAAGTACCGTACCGTGGTCTGAGAGCAAGTACTGTACCGTGGTCTGAGAGCAAAGTACTGTACCGTGGTCTGAGAGCAAGTACTGTAGCGTGGTCTGAGAGCAAGTACTGTACCGTAGTCTGAGAGCAAGTACTGTACCGTGGTCTGAGAGCAAGTACCGTACCGTGGTCTGAGAGCAAGTACTGTACCGTGGTCTGAGAGCAAGTACTGTACCGTGGTCTGAGAGCAAGTACTGTACCGTGGTCTGAGAGCAAGTACTGTACCGTGGTCTGAGAAAAAGTACTGTACCGTGGTCTGAGAGCAAGTACCGTACCGTGGTCTGAGAGCAAGTACTGTTCCGTGGTCTGAGAGCAAGTACTGTTCCGTGGTCTGAGAGCAAGTACTGTACCGTGGTCTGAGAGCAAGCACCGTACCGTGGTCCGAGAGCAAGTACTGTACCGTGGTCTGAGAGCAAGTACCGTACCGTGGTCTGAGAGCAAGTACTGTACCGTGGTCTGAGAGCAATGCTGTACAGTGGTCTGAGAGCAATAACCGTACCGTGGTCTGAGAGCAAGTACTGTACCGTGGTCTGAGAGCAAGTACTGTACCGTGGTCTGAGAGCAAGTACTGTACCGTGGTCAGAGAGCAAGTACTGTACCGTGGTCTGAGAGCAAGTACTGTACCGTGGTCTGAGAGCAAGTACTGTAGCGTGGTCTGAGAGCAAGTACTGTACCGTAGTCTGAGAGCAAGTACTGTACCGTGGTCTGAGAGCAAGTTCCGTACCGTGGTCTGAGAGCAAGTACTGTATCTTGGTCTGAGAGAAAGTACTGTACCGTGGTCTGAGAGCAAGTACTGTACCGTGGTCTGAGAGCAAGTACTGTACCGTGGTCTGAGAGCAAGTACTGTACCGTGGTCTGAGAGCAAGTACTGTACCGTGGTCTGAGAGCAAGTACTGTATCTTGGTCTGAGAGAAAGTACTGTACCGTGGTCTGAGAGCAAGTACTGTACCGTGGTCTGAGAGCAAGTACTGTACCGTGGTCTGAGGCAAGTACTGTACCGTGGTCAGAGAGCAAGTACTGTACCGTGGTCTGAGAGCAAGTACTGTACCGTGGTCTGAGAGCAAGTACTGTAGCGTGGTCTGAGAGCAAGTACTGTACCGTAGTCTGAGGCAAGTACTGTACCGTGGTCTGAGAGCAAGTTCCGTACCGTGGTCTGAGAGCAAGTACTGTATCTTGGTCTGAGAGAAAGTACTGTACCGTGGTCTGAGAGCAAGTACTGTACCGTGGTCTGAGAGCAAGTACTGTACCGTGGTCTGAGAGCAAGTACTGTACCGTGGTCTGAGAGCAAGTACTGTACCATGGTCTGAGAGTAAGTACTGTACCGTGGTCTGAGAGCAAGTACCGTACCGTGGTCTGAGAGCAAGTACTGTACCGTGGTCTGAGAGCAAAGTACTGTACCGTGGTCTGAGAGCAAGTACTGTACCGTGGTCTGAGAGCAAGTACCGTACAGTGGTCTGAGAGCAAGTAATTAGATTAATTTCACTGGTGGCATCTCTCTTATTTGTTTTCCTTAAATGATTAGTCGTTAGACGTTATTGTACTCGTCTTTGACACGTTCCTTTCTTTGAGATGATCCTCCTGTCTGCTGCATCCAGTGCTCCGTTTTTTGAGTACTTTACTCTTTCCATATCTAAGCAGTTGCAACTTATCGCCACTGAACATTATTTTATATCACTCCCTGGAGACTGCGGATATCTGCTTTCAAATTTTCCGCGTCTTCTAGTATCATATGCAAGATAATACAAAGTTATGGCAAATATTTTTGCTTATGCAATGAGGATGAGAAACATTAGACACCAGGACCGTGTCTTAGGGTACTCAACTAACTCTGCTAGGCTTAAAATTTACATTATTTGCATTTTATTCGTTAAAAATTAAACATCAATTTTACTATTTTTTCCTGTTTTACCCAGACCACATTTTATGGGCAAGTTGTCAAAACTTTGGGGTCCAGTCCCTGGACCCATTATGTACCTCTGTAATCTTTTGACTACCGCCCACAGGATGGGTATGGGGTGCATAATAAAGATATCAAACAACAAATCACTCAGTAACCGCATTTGTGGAATGCCTTTGCAAAGTCCATACAGACCACACGTGCTGTTTGGTTTTCTTCCAAAGCTTCGATGAATTTATCATAATAAGTAGCTGTGACAAGCATAATCTTCTCGTTCTAAAGACACGTTGAGGTGGGTTGTGTAGTTGTGCTTTCCCACAGAATTAGTAATTTTACGTCTCCTCGGCCTTTCAAAGACTTGTGTTCAATGCTTTGTTTTGTTTTTGGCCAGAGCTCTGGAAGAAAATTTTGTTCAAATTATTAACCCGGAGGGTTAGTAACTCTGGATAATAATACCATGTCATCTGAATGCCTGGCTTATTTCCATTTCAGTCCTTTAATCCTTTCCCGAGGATGCGACTCACACCAGTCGGGCATGAGGTGTAAGGAAACATGCGCAACGTTTTCCCTTCTCCAGGGATAGAACTCCAGTCCCTACGTGTGATTCCATCCTTTGCACAGAAGAACTGTCTACATTTTTTAACTTCCTTGGGATTTCATCAAGATCTAAGCTTCTTCCATTAAAATTACATCACTAAAAATATAACTAGAGTTTACAACGCTAAATAATAACACTAATAAACAAGAGACATCTTTTCAGCAATAAATAGTATCTTTATAACTGTATTTATATGTACCTGTACCTGAATAAACTTATTTGCTGAGTATCCCATTAAAGTGTCTACATCGAGTATGTACATTTTCTCTAGTGCCCCAAACTCTCGTTTTCTTTACTCACCTTCACTATCACTGGTGTCACTGAGCGGAGGCTCTGAGGCTATTAGCTGCCTACCGCTCTTCAAGTTGGATTCGATCACGGGCTGTTTTTCGTCGATCACTCTCCTGAAGGACGACAAATCCTCCGAGAACTTGGAGAGAGAGTTGAGTTCGCCTACAAGAGGGCCCAGGGCAGTGAGTTCTGTGTCCTTCCTGATCACCCATTCAATAAGTTCACGCAGTGACAAGAGGAGTGTGTTCCAATTTTCACTATTTCCCTCAAGGCGGTTTCTGAAATTATGAAAAAAAAAATCTCTCAAAAACAACAATAATGACAAAGCTAGTCTGTTATAGTCTATAAAGTATAATATTATTTACTAAAAATGAAAATACATTTATATAAAAAGTGTGTATGTCAATGTATATAAACTTTATACAGTAAATTTAATCTACTTTTGGGATTATTGCAAACAAAATGATATAATTTGGGCAAGTGGGACAGACATCTTTATATTTTTATGGGAATCATCAGGAATCATCTTCTGGAACATTATATATCATAATGATCTTACTGGTTTTACCTAATTTTTAAAATACATCCCATGTCATGTTAATGTGTTAATGTATTGTTTTTATTACATGGCATGGTTGCATATTATTATGTCATGTTCCACACTATGATTCCTGATGATGGTTATGGATTTATCACCGAAATGTTGATTTACTCTACAAGAAATATTCCATGAAAATCTCTTAGTCTTTCCCACACACCAAAATTATAATTCTTCAAGCTCGATCATCTTTTTATATAATATTAATATCTTACGTAAATCGCGGTATTAATGACCCACGAACCGTCGACACGCTATCAATCTAACACAATGTATTTACACTGAGATGACCTGATTACCTATCTTAATGCTTAAGGAATACTTCATGTCAGGTCTTTATTTCAGCCTTAATGAATTGTCCAGCTGATTAGTTTGGTTATGATGACACTTAGATATTCTCACAATTTATCAACATTATTTACTTCCACCGGTGACCCTACTGTCTATCATTTATATATCCATAAGTAATATTCAATGACGGTTTATAAATCATAAAAATATCTAATACATATGAGCCTACATAAGTAGGTTCATATGTGCAAATCATAAGAAAATTCAGGAACAGCTACAGTAAAAAAAAAGATCAATACAATATTATATGTTAAGGCACGTTAAAAACATTGAACTTTCTGGTTGAGATCTTAGTAAACGTATAATTTTTAAGAAACCGTTGTGCACCTTCAAAATTTACATGATCGCTAAAATACTTTCTTAATAATTATTAATTATATTTTACACTGATGGAGAATTTCAATGAGCAGTTGGTTCTTAAATTGAGTGTGACCATGAAAATAATGATAAAATTTCATCTTTCAATATCAACATGGGTGGCCATGATGTTTGTGTCTCACCTGATAGCGATGCTCTTATGTTTAAGAGTGTTCCATCGCTGGTTCATCTCCTCCAGGCGACGCTGCAGCATGACAGCCTCGTCCTGGTTCTCCAGCGTGCCCAGCAGCTTCTGCCCCGTCGCGTTGAGACTTGCCAAAACATCTTTGTGAGACTCGATCTCACTCTGCAAGTCCTGTAACAATGAGGGAAAATAATACTGTTAGTTACCTTTATTGATACATGCACTAAAATTCCGGACGAAATATTGAGAACAGAAAAAGCCACATTAATAAAAAAAAATTAAATTGAAGTACTGAAAAGGTTTCATGCCTTCACTACTTAATAACTGTAGCTTTATGAACATTGAGAGACATCTTTTGTATACTTGGGACCTACCAGGACTTGTCTGAAGGACTAGTAACAAATATGATTACGAGTTCCTGTTTTTGCTCACAAACATGTACAACTATCCTGCAATATACTGAGTACCAATAAGTGTCTAATGAAAGAGGCTGCATTGTTAACATGCATAAAGAGGATTCGCTATCATAAGATTCATCTGACGTTTATCTTATGATGTATAATACAAGCACTTGCTATACATCTACAGCACTTGCTATATATATAAGTTTTACTCTTTTTTCCCCCTTATTATGTTGCTGATCATCACGCGTTCAATACATAACGGTATTCACGTATGCTGGAAAGGAGAGAAACATCTAAGATCCCAGTTAAAATACGTCTCACTTTGTTTTCCTAGATTAAATCTGCATAACTCATCATCAGTACCTGTGTCTTGGGCATTTAAACTATTGTGCGCATTTATAACACTACGTAAGCTCATCTCTGGATTTCCGGGATAAAATTAATCTAAGTTAAGAAAGAGAAATATGTACGTTTATAAATTTTGAGCGTTCTTCTACTCGTCTGGTGTTTTTATGGTCAACCAGGTTGTTGCTGATGGCGGCCCGCTATTATACATATCCTCCTATACATCAATGATCTTCCCAACGTATCCCAACACCTGACAACGATTCTCTTTGCGGATGATACGACTTATGTCATCTAACACACAAATCTTGCCTCACTCAACACCATTGTTAATGAAGAGTTACTAAAAATATCAACCTGGATGACAGTCAACAAACTTACACTTAACACTGACAAAACCTTCTACATTATGTTTGGTAACAGAACAGGTGTTGCACAATTGAACATAATGATTGACAACACTCCTATTGCTAAACACAATGAGGGCAAATTCCTGGGCCTACACCTGGAAAGCAACCTGAAGTTCAGCACCCATATCAACCACATAGCCAAAAAAAAGTATCCAAAACGGTTGGGATCCTCTTTAAGATACGTTACTATGTACAGTAATCAGTCTAATCACACTATACTATTCACTCATCTATCCCTACCTCACCTATGCCATATGTGCTTGGGGATCAACACCAACAACCCACCTAAAACCAATAATAACTCAACAAAAAGCCGCAGTATGAATTATCACGCAATCCAATCCCAGGGAACCACTCCCCCCCCCTCCACTCTTCAGAGATCTAAATTTACTCATTGTCCAGAACATCCACACTTACTACTGTGCAACCTACATGTACAGAACCATAAATTCCAATATTAACCCTGACCTAAAACGCTTTCTTGATAGTTGTGATAGGACCCATAGACACAATACCAGACACAAAAATCTCTATGACATTCCCCGTGTCCGGCTAAATCTATACAAACGTTCAATGTACATTAAAATCTGGAACTCCCTATCTGAAAACTCTAGAATTGCAGACTCAGCCACCATTTTCAACACTATCATCAAAAAACATCTTATCTCACTAACACAACCCACCATCACCTAACTACATGGAAGCCACCTATTCATACACACACATCCTCCTCATCTACACCTACACTGACCCAAAGGACAGTAAACATAAAATCCCGAATATAGCTATTGTCTAATAAATCTGAAACTAGTCTTAAGTTTGCCGGATATACTCCAATATTGGAGCTTTAATAGAAACTGTGTGACATGCCAAGACAAAACCATTCTTATTACTAATTTTTTACAATCTAAATATTCTGAACTACCTCACTATTGTAAATCGATTTAATCATTTGAAATTTGTATTCATATGTAATTTGTAATATAGATTAAGAACTAGTATTAAATCTGCCCGAAATGCCTAGCATGCCCAGGCATGCTAGGCATGCTAACGGCCATCTTTGTAATTATTGTCTTTAAATGTAAAACACACATTGTAATTTTTTACAGAGAAAAAAATCTTGAATTGAATTGAATTGAATCATAGCCTATTTGATCTGGCACAATATAATGTTAACTACCAATTTTAACTTCATAAATAATCTTGCATACAATTTTTTTGCAACATTCGCTAACGGTATAGAAATATATAAAGCAGGTTTTTTGTTTAAAGTTTTTTAAATTATGACAAGGATTCGCAAATTATCACAAATGCTTTACTCACACATTTAAGATTTAAACTAAATATATTTACGCCTCTATGTAAACTTCTTGCCTGTAAAAGTAATTTTTAACGAACAAATATACTGTATTCCAAATTCAACTAATGAAAAAACGTAAATATGAATAAGACTGGGTACTGGCTTTATCGACTCTCAACATAGTTAGGGCAAGGCTGTGGTGCTCAAAGAAAATGGGCAGAAACCATTCTCTCAAAGAAGATGGTTGACTACCTACGGGTAACTCAAGTAAAACACAACATGTAGACTTCGACCCTTTTTTTTTGACTTCATACACAAAACATTGAGCCCAATGAACAGTACAAAACTTGCCAATAAAACAACGTACTGTACATTATAAATAGTACCACAGATGGGGAATACATGACAGGACAAAAACTTGTGTATTCGTTATCTTAATAATAAATCCCCATTGATTTAAAAGATATTTCTTATTAATTTTTACATTCATGGAGGGCTAAACTCGTAGGGGTCATACAGCGCCTGGAGGAATGTGTGGCGATCAGGTTCGATCCCAAGAAAGGGAGCATAAGACCAATTCCTGGCATCAAGAGCTCCCCCCCCCAACATCAAAGCCCCTCCCTTGAGGGCATTTTTCACTATAGCACAATAAAGTAAGATGTATAGATCATAGACCCTAATTTTTTTTAACACAATACTATGAAAGAAATTATTTTTCAAATAGTTACCTTTAAGACGGTCAGATGAAAAAAAAATCTACGAGCTATACTAATTTTTAACAGACCAACCAAATCATGTATAAATCCAACTAAGATTTTATTCGGATTATTAACCCAGATGGTTAGTAACCCAGGATAACCCAATAAAGCCACCCTGGCTTATTGAAAACACAACCTTCAAAAAAAAAAATGATACTGATGCCTTGATGTTGGTGAAGGTATCTTGATCCGAGGAAATGAGCCTATCTTGCCCTTCCTGGGATAGAATTTGACTGCCACTCACACCTGTGACACATGGAAAATTTTCACACCTGGAAAATTACCTCAAATGACAGAACCTAAATGTAACACCTACACGATATTTTAAACCCAAAACAGAAGGATGAACCTTCCAGTAGCTGCTCCGACTAAGAAAATGTAGGTTCCAGACAACCCATTCGACACCGGCCATAACCACCGACTACGGAATCCAGAACCCACCTCACAGAACCTGTGGTGTGAACTCGTATAAGAATTCCATTGTATTGTTGATGAATGGTTCAGGGAACCGACAAGTTGACAAATTAGACACATGTACAACACTTGGGTATCTTTATTAAGGAAACGTTTCGCCACACAGTGACTTCATCAGTCCTATACAAAGAAGAATTGTGAAGATCAGAAGGAGTTTGAGGTAATCAGTCCCTCAGCCTGGAGTTGATATAATCAGTCCATCAATCTCGAAAAGATTGATGGACTGATTACATCGACTCCAGGCTGAGGGACTGATTACCTCAAACTCCTTCTCATCTTCACCATTCTTTGTATAGGACTGATGAAGCCACTGCGTGGCGAAACGCTTCCATCGTATTGTTGAGTTAGCCGTGAATAGTAGCTATCACTAAGTAAATTTATCATGTTTACTGAACACACACACACAAATATTTATGTTAAACTTCTGGTATCTTTCAAAAGGCCGAATGCTGAGGTTTACAAGTTGACGTGTTCCCCAGACACATCCATCTGGTGGACTCACAACCCACTAGAGCACCATCCACCACTTACATTTCACAGAGCGCCAGCTACCACTTTAAATACCCTGGAGGTCTCATAAATACTTCCATCACTGAGCACGAACAAAGTGTTTATTATGAAGCACTACTAACGCAAAGGCCCTCTTGCCTTGATTGATGCACTCTTGCCTTGCTTGATGCACTCTTGCCTTGCTTGATGCATTCTTGCCTTGCTTGATGCACTCTTGCCTTGCTTGATGCACTCTTGATTTGCTTGATGCACTCTTGCCTTGCTTGATGCATTCTTGCCTTGCTTGATGCACTCTTGCCTTGCTTGATGCACTCTTGATTTGCTTGATGCACTCTTGCCTTGCTTGATGCACTCTTGCCTTGCTTGATGCACTCTTGCCTTGCTTGATGCATTCTTGCCTTGCTTGATGCACTCTTGCCTTGCTTGATGCACTCTTGATTTGCTTGATGCACTCTTGCCTTGCTTGATGCACTCTTGCCTTGCTTGATGCACTCTTGCCTTGCTTGTTGCACTCTTGCATTGCTTGATGCACTCTTGCATTGCTTGATGCACTCTTGCCTTGCTTGATGCACTCTTGCCTTGCTTGAAGCACTCTTGCCTTGCTTGATGCACTCTTGCCTTGCTTGATTCACTCTTGCCTTGCTTGATGCACTCTTGCCTTGCTTGAAGCACTCTTGCCTTGCTTGATGCACTCTTGCCTTGCTTGATTCACTCTTGCCTTGCTTGATGCACTCTTGCCTTGCTTGATGCATCTGCCTGTTTATGGACTTTCCCTGCACTCTCACTTGGATGCACTCTGCCTTGCTTGATGCACTCTTGCCTTGCTTGATGCACTCTGCCTTGCTTGATGCATTCTTGCCTTGTTGATGCACTCTTGCCTTGCCTGATGCACTCTTGCCTTGTTTGATGCACTCTGGCCTTGCTTGATGCACTCTTGCCTTGCTTGTGCACTCTTGCCTTGCTTGATGCACTCTTGCCTTGCTTGATGCACTCTTGCCTTGCTTGATGCACTCTTGCCTTGCTTGATGCACTCTTGCCTTGCTTGATGCACTCTTGCCTTGCTTGATGCACTCTTGCCTTGCTTGATGCACTCTTGCCTTGCTTGATGCACTCTTGCCTTGCTTGATGCACTCTTGCCTTGCTTGATGCACTCTTGCCTTGTTGATGCACTCTTGCCTTGCTTGATGCACTCTTGCCTTGCTTGATGCACTCTTGCCTTGCTTGATGCACTCTTGCCTTGCTTGATGCACTCTTGCCTTGCTTGATGCACTTGCCTTGCTTTGCACTCTGCATTGCTGTGCACTCTGACTTGCTTATGCACTCTTCCTCGATGCACCTTGCCTGATGCACTTTGCCTTTGATGACCTTATCTTTTGACTCTTAGTTCATCCTTACCAAGAAAATAATGAATAAGCCATCAATGGTAAATGTAAAAAAAAAATGTGTAATTAAATAAAGCACAGGGATAAAACATCCTTCTTTGACACATATTATGTATACGTACAGGTTCCTTGACGCATAAGATCAGGTCTCCTCCCCTACATTCATGGCCTTGTTGGAATCTAAGAGCAGGCACTAGTGCCATGTAGCCCACCTACTGACGTGGGGTTGTTACCACTAAATATTCTTGTAAATATTTTTGCAGACACACGTGCCTAAAACAAAACCTTCTGGCAAACTAGATTATCCATACTATCCTAGGTTTCACTCAAGATTGACTTCATTTTTCTTAAGTGAAAATTTATAATAGTATCACTATATAACATTATTGTTACATATAATTCACTCCCCCATAATTCGTTATGCCGTTTTCTTACTCCTTGAATTATAAATAACTACTTCGTGTTAGTAAGTCAATCTCAGCTGACATCAACTTGTAACTAGCCACGTACCACAGGCTCCACGAACCATTTTGTATTAGCAGTGGCAGTAACTGCAGCATTGGTGAGTTATTTACAACGTCGAAATAACATCACAATCTCCGCTGCAACCTCGTGAACAACACACCACAACCCTTGACACGATCCTGCAAGTGCTGGAGTGCAACTATGTTCGTGGTGTCCCATCTTTACTGATTAGTTTGAAAAAAACAATAATAAATAAACGGAAGGGTTCTATATATTTGGCTAAACCTAATGACCATAAGGACCGCCGACACCGACTCTTCTGGCAGTGATAATTATTAATATATAAATATCTTCCCCTCAAGATGCTGTCAGAATTCAAGTCGTGGCTGCATAACATATAATTACTAATAATTGTCATTGCTATATACTGTACAACGAGAGGGGTGCATTTCTGAGGGTATATATGTCGTGCAGAGTAAGTAAAAGTTGCGGTTTTGGCTTAAATAGCAACGAACTTCTTGCACAATAAGGCAAGCGAAAATTTGTGTATGCAATAATTTGGCAAAAATCATTCTGAATCTAACGAAAATATATATTTCATTCTGTTTATTATTAAATTATTGTAAACTTATATAAAATATATTTAGTTGGATAAGGCTAAATTAAATTCCGCTTGTTATAATAAGGTTAGGTAAGTTTCCTAAGGTTCTTTTACTACAAAATCATTAATTTTTATTAACATAAATGAAAAAATATATCTTTAAATGTATAAGAGAAATTTTTAGAAAGGACTTAATTTTAAACGAGTTCTTGCTAACTCACCAGTTTTACCTATTCGGCACGACATATACACCGGGAAGGGTGTATATGAGGAAATATACCCCGGGAGAGGTGTATGAAGTATATCTGAGGGTAAATACACCGGAAGGGGTGTATCTGAGGTATATACATTGAGAGGTGTATCTCTGAAGGTATATACACCAAGTGGGATGTTCTTTCAATGTATGAACTGAGTTTAATATATATAGTTTATAAATATCACAGTATCTTTGAGTGGCGGTGTACAAGTGAGATGCAGCCATAATAACCCTCGTGTAAGCTGATACGCTTTAATCATAATAAACCAATAATAATGCATCAGTTATTACAGGTGCTAGTTTTTCAACATAAACAATTTACCGAGGCAACCAAAACCAATAGGCTGTAAATCATTTTTAAATGATGTGAGGTTCTGCGGGTCAGAACGTGCGTGCCAACCTGCTCGTGTGTGGCGCATATAATTCACTACGCCGGCCAAATGTGTGCCAAATACTTTAACCATAAATCTAATGTCTTCCATAACACAAGATGAGGTGGATTGGGAGGGGGATAAGTGGCGTGATGGGTACTGAGGTAGGTAGGGGGGAGGTGCGTGTGGTGCAGGCGTGTGATTGCGTGTACAGACATGTCAACAGTGTAATATATATATATATATATATATATATATATATATATATATATATATATATATATATATATATATATATATATATATATGAGGTAGGTAATTGTGTATGTATATTGACATATAATGTATATATATATATATATATATATATATATATATATATATATATATATATATATATATATATATATATATATATATATATATATATATATATATATATATATATATGTCGTGCCGATTAGGTAAAACTGGTCAATTAGCAAGAACTCATCTAAAATTAAGTCCTTTCTAAAATTTTCTTATACGTTTAAAAATATATTTTTTCATTTATGTTAATGTAAAAATTTATAATTTTGTACCAAGAGAAACTTTGAAAACCTACCTAACCTTATTACAACAAGCGCAATTTAATTTAGCCTAACCCATCTAAATATATTTTAGATACGTTAACATTAATTTAATAATAAACAAACACAATGAAATATATTTTTTTCGTTATGTTCAGAATGATTTTTGCGAAATTATTGCATACACAAATTTTCGCTTGTCTTATATGGCAAGAAGAGCGTTGCTATTTAAGCCAAAATCGCAAGTTTTACCTAATCGGCACGACATATACATGTATATATATATATATATATATATGACGCTCTAACCCACAGTCGCAGTGTTGTTATTGATCAATACCACTCGTTCATGGTTACAATAATATAAAATACTGCTTGTTGAGGCTAGTACACAAAACGGGGAGTAGAATGAAATTAGCTCAGAGGCACCCACACCATTGTATATCCTCAGATCAAGATAACACACCTAGCTCTGCTGGGTGCTTCATTTTTTTTAGGATTAGGTGGTCCTGTGGTTTAGAGCGTCATGTGGTTTTCGCTCACCATGAGGCGGGCCAAAACAACATAGGTTCGAGTCCTTGGCTAGTCGTAGTGTTATTGATATATATTTATATATATATATATATATATATATATATATATATATATATATATATATATATGTGTGTGTGCTAGGAATTCGCAAGAGCAGGCGAAATATTCACAAACACTGATCTCTGGCCGAGTCTCCGTCGGCCAGAGATCAGTGTTTATATATATATATATATATATATATATATATATATATATATATATATATATATATCCTAGCAACATTATAGGCAGGTTTCCTTGCTAGCCTGACGTCACGTGACTCCCCGTTTAAAACAGCCAGCTAGGCCGCAGGCCTCTTTCTCGGAATTCGACGCTTACTGAATGTACGCCTCCAAAACAGTCTACAGTGTTTTCCTACTACCAATCCATTAACGAACCCTACAACAGATATAGTGCCCAAGAGGGATGTGATGCGCAGGTGTGCGCACACATCTTGAACATGTCAACGCTATGACATGAAATATTCAATGTGGCGCTCAAGTAAACATCTGCTGTGTGGTAATTATGTAACACTGAATGTTGTGGTAATGCTGGGGAAGGTAGTGGGATCTTGGGGAAGGTAGTGGGATCCTGGGGAAGGTAGTGGGATCCTGGGGAAGGTAGTGGGATCCTGTGGAAGGTAGTGGGATCCTTGGGAAGGTAGTGGGATCCTTGGGAAGGTAGTGGGATCCTGTGGAAGGTAGTGGGATCCTTGGGAAGGTAGTTGGATCCTTGGGAAGGTAGTGGGATCCTGTGGAAGGTAGTTGGATCCTTGGGAAGGTAGTGGGATCCTGTGGAAGGTAGTGGGATCCTTGGGAAGGTAGTGGGATCCTGTGGAAGGTAGTGGGATCCTTGGGAAGGTAGTGGGATCCTGTGGAAGATAGTGGGATCCTTGGGAAGGTAGTGGGATCCTGTGGAAGGTAGTTGGATCCTTGGGAAGGTAGTGGGATCCTGTGTAAGGTAGTTGGATCCTTGGGAAGGTAGTGGGATCCTGGGGAAGGCAGTGGAATCCTGTGGAAGGTAGTGGGATCCTGGGAAGGTAGTATAATCCTGCTGAAGGTTATGGGATCCTGTGGAAGGTAGTGGGATCCTTGGGAAGGTAGTGGGATCCTGGGGAAGGTAGTGGGATCATGTGGAAGGTAGTGGGATCCTTGGGAAGGTAGTGGGATCCAGGGGAAGGCAGTGGGATCCTTGGGAAGGTAGTGGGATCCTGGGGAAGGCAGTGGGATCCTGTAGAAGGTAGTTGGATCCTTGGGAAGGTAGTGGGATTCTGTGGAAGGTAGGGGGATCATGGGGAAGGCAGTGGGATCCTGTGGAAGGTAGTGGGATCCTGGGAAGGTAGTAGAATCCTGCTGAAGGTTATGGGATCCTGGGGAAGGTAGCGGGATCATTGGGAAAGTAGCGGGATCCTTGGAAAATTAGTGGGATCCTTGGGAAGGTAGTGGGATCCTTGGGAAGGTAGCGGGATCCTTGGGAAGGAGGCGGGATCCTGGGGAAGGTAGCAGGATCCTGGGGAAGGTAACAGGATCCTGGGGAAGGTAGCGAGACAGTACAGCACATTAGAGAAAGCTTCAAGGAGATCAAGGAGTCCTTGTCTGACTACGTTAATACCTTAGGAGCCTCGGGTGCTCTCAGATGCACCACTCCTGCTATATCTACATGAATTAACTCACAAAGCCATTCCACACTCCCCATAATTATAGGGTTCTCGACCTTATTGCGACGACACCCCCGGCTACTTCTTCGCCCGAAGTAATCTCCCTTGGCTCCAAGATGTGTGGTCGTCTAAGATGATTAAGTCTACGTGCAGGTTTAAAGTTCCGTTTTCTCCGATATTCAATATTTATTCTTTCGAATTACAGTTCGAGAATCAGATTCAGAAGTCAAGGGGGCACTATGCTCATTTTTTTCTTAATCTACTTAGTCATTAAGAGGTATTCGACGCACTGGAAAATATATTTAGCTTCAACCCGTCCACTAACCCTCCCTCCCAAACACACACACACACATGCACACTTTGCCGATCTGCAATATAAGTGGGTCATGCCGCCCATATAAGAAGGTGCCACTGTTGTGAGCTCAAAAGATGAACAAAACATACTGTGAATACACCTGAAGTGGCTGCTACTGAAGGAGAGGAGAATATGGGTCATAGTCGTCCCTTCATATAGACAAGAACTATAAGAACCAGGCAACCTGCAGCTGGTATATTTTAACTGCTTAAACACACCATTATTTCTCACATGCCTGGAGCTACAAGGGGTCAATAACACCATTTACACATACAAATTACTCCAGACACCTGACGTATTATTCTTGCCGAATAAGGCAAACGAAAAATTGTGTATGCAATAATTTTGCAAAAATCATTCTGAACCTAACGAAAAAATATATTTCATTGTTTGTTTATCATTAAATTATTGTAAACTTATCTAAAATATATTTAGTTGGATTAGGCTAAATTAAATTGAGCTTGTTATAATAAGGTTAGGTAAGTTTTCTAAGGTTCTTTGGTACAAAATTATTATTTTTTACATTAACATAAATGAAAAAAATATATATCTTTAAACGTATAAGAGAAAATTTTAGAAAGGACTTAATTTTAAACGATTTATTGCTAATTGTCCAGTTTTACCTATTCGGCACGACACACACACACACACACACACAATATATAATATATATATATATATATATATATATATATATATATATATATATATATATATATATATATATATGTCGTGCCGATTAGGTAAAACTTGCGATTTTGGCTTAAATAGCAACGCTCACCTTGCCATATAAGACAAGCGAAAATTTGTGTATGCAATAATTTCGCAAAAATCATTCTGAACATAACGAAAAAAATATATTTCATTGTGTTTGTTTATTATTAATTTAATGTTAACGTATCTAAAATATATTTAGTTGGGTTTGGCTAAATTAAATTGCGCTTGTTGTAATAAGGTTAGGTAGGTTTTCAAAGTTTCTCTTGGTACAAAATTATAAATTCTTACATTAACATAAATGAAAAAAATATATCTTTAAACGAATAAGAAAAATTTTAGAAAGGACTTAATTTTAGATGAGTTCTTGCTAATTGACCAGTTTTACCTAATCGGCACGACATATATATATATATATATATATATATATATATATATATATATATATATATATATATATATATATATATATATATATATATATATATATATATATATATATATTTCCCCCTTTTTAGTGAATTTTAATAAAATAAATTGTAACTACTAATACAGAAAATTGCCTAAATATGTCTTTAATCAGTGCAGCTACTCTAGTGAGGAACATTCAACCCATCCAGCCACTGGAACTCAACCAGAGAAGAGTGCTCTAAAATCGGGGCACTCTCAGTAGCTCATAATGGCACTTTTCAGTCAAGCTCTCGACTTTTTTTTTGCCAACCCGTAACACTAACCTCTTACACATTTTCAACATCATTAAAGTTCTCACGAAAGGCATGACCTCGTTCTCACAGTTTTCTCTAGTTCAATGTTACATCTGTTTTTCACGTTCTTGAACACACTACTGCCCTACTTGAACACACTACTGCCCTCCTTGAACACACTACTGCCCTCCTTGAACACACTACTGCCCTCCTTGAACACACTACTGCCCTCCTTGAACACACGACTGGTACATCGCATATGCCATTACGATCAAAATCGATTCTACTAAGCCTGTCAAACTTTCTTTTTTTAACGTTTATTGTCACGAAATGCTAGAATATCGTTTCCTGCAAAGTTTTTGTAAACACGTGAAGCCATAAATTATTACTGAAATAGACGGAGACAAAACTCGAGAGAGTGAAGCTGGGATCTGCATGGACTATAGAGAGTAAGACTGATACTGTTAGTAATTATTTTATAGTCACTAGGAGCTAAGTTACTTTTTAATACATTTTTTTATATCGCGAAGTGAAAATTAAATTTCATTTAAATGAGAAATTGCAGAGAAGATATGAATGAGAGGAGGTGATAAGCCGGCAAGACTGGTCGTATCCTTTCTAACAGAAATCGTATATATGAGTGCCATCGGGAGCGAGTGATTATTTTGTACACAGCTTTGAGAACCGGTCAGACCATGGGATGGCAGGGATAATGCAAGGAGAACTACCATGAAGCAACACTACAAAACAGGAGACTATGACGGAATTAGAACGTTCCTGAAGGAAGTGTATTGCAACAGGGAAGGTAAAATAAGTCACTAGAGACGGAAAGACTAGACACATTGTAAATATGAAGACAGCAATAGTCATTTTTGTTAACATGAAGAAAATATGAAACTGAGGAAGCCCATGGTTCAAGCAGGCAAGTAGGGTGTACAAAGTGAAGAGAAAAAAAGGGCATGGAAGAACTATAGAGCACAAAGGATGGCGGAAAACAGGAAGATAAACAGAGAACAAGAACTATGCAAGGGAAGCTTAAAATTATGTCAAGGTATCTTACTAATAAAGTGATATACTAAACATTTTAAACAAATGCCATAAGTTTGCTTGCAACAGATGATGAAAACACATACACACACACACGTATATATATATACATATATATATATATATATATATATATATATATATATATATATATATATATATATATATATATATATATATATATATAATCTCAATGAAATCACGTTCCCATGCCCAGGCCTGTGTGAACTGAACAAAGTACGCATCCCTCTATCCACTGGACTACCATCCATAAACTCTTCTATTAATCCATTTGCGGCTTACCGTCCACAGAATGTGGATGTAGGGTCCACAATAAACAAGCCTCTTCGGCGGCAAAATCTAAATCAAAACGAAACCATAACTGCTTCAGTTGATATATCGTGTAATCGAAACATCTGGGGTCACAGAGTGGCTCACTGACCACCATCTCCTGACGTCGAAACATCTGGGTCACCAACAAGTTATGTCGGCGTTCTCACAAATTAAGAGATTCATAGTCCTCCTTATTATCTTACCATCAGAGTGGTGCAAGACGCTGGCAAACTCACCCAGCCTCCAGTGAGCAGCCACCTTCATCAATCATATGATATACATCCTCTCTTGCTCTTATTACTTCATTTGCCTCAGTCTGGGATGAAAGCTCCAATTTATGCAGGATAATTAATAACTTGTAGCTCAGACAGACAAGCCTGGCTCAAGGTGGAGCTGCGGGAATAGGAAAACTATCGAAACCCATCAAAGGTGCAATAAATTCACCAATTTTAGCAGAGGCGTCCCAATTTACACGAGATAAATTTTAGATGTTTGCTTAATCATTCAGAGTATGTAAACAACTTGATTTAAACCAGATGTATTTATCTTCACACATTTCACAAAATGCCAACATTTTATATACTCGAGAAAAAAGGCGAAAATCTTGAAAGCCAACCCGTTGTAAAAGACAATAAGTAGAGCAGTGTTATTTCAGTCATATTGGTTATACTGTAAAACAACTGCAGATAAGTGTATTATCATTTACCCTATAAATAGAGAAGCAATCACGCTCTATCAATAATCTAATCTTGTTATGCGGGAGGTTAGGAGGGGGAGGTTAGGAGGGGGGATATTAGGAGGGGGAGGGGAGTGGAGAGAATGAAGGGGGAAAGAACCAGGCTTCCCGTCTGAGCTCGATACAACACTTGGTATTCTCCTGTCCACTTAAAATACCAAGAGGTAAAGACTTTCTTAAACACCCGGTAGCACTTCACCTCTTAAAATTCCACAATACGTCCAAAAAAAAAAAATACTGGGAAAAAGCAATACACCAAATATAAGGAAATACAATTATTTATTACATTAACAATAAATGTGTGGGAATATACCTTAACATAATACTAATAAGGGGAGTTACAGCAGTGACCAGTAACCAAGAACAGGGGAGTCACGATATATTAGCGTGGTTATTGGAATGCAACCTCCAGCAAGTTATGAAAATTAGAGAAGGGCAAAGAAGACGAGAAACAGGGCAAAGACTCGGGGGGCCAAAGGTTGTAAATTTCACTCAGGAAGAAAGACGTCATGGTGAGCATCGTACCATCCATATCGCCAGAGGCACACATCAACACAAGCAAGTCAGCAGCAAATGGTGTATGGCAAATCTAAGAACAGATTTTAGAAATCCCAAATTTTAGAAATCCCAAATTTTAGAAATCCCAACAGAGTCATTCACGACACTATATAGGACATACGTCAGGCCCATTTTGGATCATGCAGCACCAGTATGGAACACATATCTAATGAAACATGTCATGAAAATGTTAAAAGTTTAAAGATTTGCAACGAAACTAATCCTAGAGCTTAGGGGTGTGAGCTATGAGGAAAGACTATAAGAATTAACACTGAAGAAATGAGAGGAGAGAAAGATCAACGAAGACCTGATAACTATGTACAGAATACTGAGAGGAATCGATAGGGTGGACAGAGACTGGCTGTTCGAGAGACAAGAAACAAATACACAAGGTCAAAGCTGGAAGTCAAAAACACAGGATGTTAGGAAACATTTCTTCAGACAAGGAATGGTCAGGAAATAGAGCGACCTGGACAGCGAGGTGGTAGAGGCAGGTTCCATACATAGTTTTAAGAATATGGATGACAGGGTTCAACGAGGCTAAGAAAGTGTGAACACAGTAGCAGCCACCTGAGAGGCAGGGTGAGCTATGTTCAACCCTTGCAACAACGAGTACACACACACACTGACAGACAGGTACACACACTGACAGACAGGTACACACAAAATCAGAAACAACCAGCAGCTAACCCCAATTCTACTCTGATTCATTGATGACAAGGATCCTTGTTCACACACAAGTAACTAAACAAGAAAAACATCACCACCCTCCTCCCTTCCCCCTTCAATGGCACTGGACCTCCTCTTCCTCCTCCCAGACTGACACCATACCTCCCCCCTCAACACGCAACGGATAATATTTACAAAACTTACACAACGTGTTACTTAATCCACAACAAACATCATAAATGACATCCATCCAGGCAGCACACTCAAGAGTATTTTCTTTACAAACTTGTATCACATCTTACTATACATAACCAACATTATTAAAACTTTTGTATATCTTTTCATTTTTGATGCGTATACTTTTTTTTTATCTGCCGACATTTAATATAGATATTTAGTGTGTTAGCTCGGGGGCGGTGATCACCACCGTAACATTTGACACAACAGATGCAGCGCCAATGGTTAATGTTCATTTTCAATGTATCTAATTTCAACTTGAGTAACAATAAAGTTCGTAATATTTATATCGTTGCAATAATTAATAAAATATAGTTCTACCATCGTCATAGCACTGAATTGTTTCTCTTTTAACATCTATACTGAAAAAAAAACATACACTCAAATGACATTTCCATCAAGACTTCCATCAGCCTTCAGCCCGAGATCCACACCACCAAGCTCGTCTTGATCCCCGTCAAGTCCCCCTGCTGGGAGGAGCTGTAGTCATCTGATGCTCTGAGCTTGTATTGTCAATTCCTCTTGGCAGACTTAAGCTATAAACCACCAAGGTTCTGATTATAACCCACTCGATAATGGTCAATGTTGATCCACAATGAGCTAACCATCACTAGAGGCAAGACTGGCCTCTTCAACACCCAACACAATCTCAGAGTTAAACAAGTTGAAGATCCACAGTATAGTGTAGATACACCATAAATATTGCATGTGTATGAACCACATGTTATATATCCACTGGAGTGACTCAGTCCATTCATATGTTAAAGCAGAGCCATCACAACCCACTGAGTAAGCTCATACCCTGGTGGTACACTCTTAACACTACTTGCACTCTCCACTTACAAGTTTTTGAGGCTTAACTCTTAGCCTCGAATTATATGGTCCTCCTCCAGTGGCCACTGCCTCTGACACTGCTCTTATTATTACATTCAACACAATCATCTCCCACATCATAAAGAACATAGACGTGATGCTGTCATAGATGAGGGCAGCCTGAGAAGAGAGAGCTGGGCCCAGAGAAGCGACAGAATATTACTCGATTAAGAAAGGGGTGGATCTTACAAGAAATATGCGATATGTCCGGTTCTTCAGGTTAGAAGTTGGACGCGTGTTCTTACGAAAACAAGAAACTCGTGTTCTTTTCTGAGTTATGTTTACATTCTTAGAAATATGTTAGGTATATAAAATATAACTGGTAAAAACTGTAATTGGAGGCCTACACGACTAGTTACTCATACAGTATAACATTTATGATTTGCAGTTTTTTTGTTTTAAATATTTTAAAATACCGAGACAAGGCTAACAACTAGATACATATAAATTACAGCAATGCTGAGTATGACGTTTCTATATTACATACGAATACTAATTTTCTAGCTACGTAAAAGAGACTATTTATTAGAAGAGTCTTAATTCATCACAGGACGTCATCACTCTAGAGAAACTTCTAATACAAAGGAATCGCTATGTTACGCCAGTTGTATGGTAACAGTTTGTCTGATACCATTCTATTTATATACACAGAGACACACACACCCCTAATATACATACACAAACTGTTTCCTTGAAATTTATTTATTTGTTAAAACAACGTTCCATCAGCTGACCAGAAAGCTGAATACTCGTATACACTCAATACTTCGCGTTCATGTTAAACGCATAGTAATTACAGGCAAGTGTACAGGATTACCTGAAATATTTATCAACTACCAGCACCCATAAATACTTTATTACAAACACACACACAATATTATATATATATATATATATATATATATATATATATATATATATATATATATATATACACAGAAAGATCACAGTGAGGAGGACTCGATACTGCTACTGAGACGGACAAGATTCCCAGACAGCGCTCTTATCCACTCAACCACAAATGCCACATAAGCTGTGAACCAGGCTTCCCAGCTTATGTGGCATTTGTGGCGAGTGGATAAGAGCGATGCCTGGAATCTTGTCCGTCTCAGTAGCAGTATCAAGTCCTGCTGACTACGATCTTTTCTGTATATACCTGCTTGTTTCTGCATGGTGCATTGATTGATATATATATATATATATATATATATATATATATATATATATATCGATAACAACACTGCGACTAGCCAAGGAGTCAAACCAATGCTGCTTTTGCCCGCCTCATGGTGAGCGAAAACGCATAACCTCTAGTCCATGGGTCCACACAATCCTTAAGAATGACGCACCCAGCCAAGCTAGGTGTTGTACCCGTCATCCGAGGACATACGGTGGTATGGATGCTTCTGAGCTAATTTCATTCTACTCCCTGTTTGGTGTACTAGCTCAACGAGCAGTGTTTTATATTATTGTAACCACCCCGTGGACTAGAGCGTCATGAGTTTTTGCTCACCATGAGGCGGGCCAAAGCAGCATGGGTTCGACTCCTTGGCTATTCGCAGTGTTGTTATAGATCAATACCACTTGTTCGTGGGTACAATAATATATATATATATATATATATATATATATGTCGTGCCGATTAGGTAAAACTTGCGATTTTGGCTTAAATAGCAACGCTCACCTTGCCATATAAGACAAGTGAAAATTTGTGTATGCAATAATTTCGCCAAAATCATTCTGAACATAACGAAAAAAATATATTTCATTGTGTTTGTTTATTATTAAATTAATGTTAACGTATCTAAAATATATTTAGTTGGGTTAGGCTAAATTAAATTGCGCTTGTTGTAATAAGGTTAGGTAGGTTTTCAAATTTTCTCTTGGTACAAAATTATAAATTCTTACATTAATATAAATGAAAAAAATATATCTTTAAACGTATAAGAGAAATTTTTAGAAAGGACTTAATTTTAGATGAGTTCTTGCTAATTGACCAGTTTTACCTAATCGGCACGACATATATATATATATATATATATATATATATATATATACTCTATGGGGAAGTTGAAAAAAAAAAAAGAATTCTTCCTCCGTAAGCCATGCGTGTCGTAAGAGGCAATAAAATGCGGGGAGCAAGGGGCTAATAACCCCTTCTCCTGTATAAATCGGTATTGCATACCATTTATAATGTGTGTGTTGTGTTCTGCTGTGTGCCGATACACAAACTGTCCTCTCCAAAATGCTAACAAGATATGCTACTAATTTATGTTGAAAACTTCATTTTATTTACAAGCACACGAAGAGTACGGGGATGTTGTGTGTGTGTGTGTGTGTGTGTGTGTGTGTGTGTGTGTGTGTGTGTGTGTGTGTGTGTGTACTCACCTAGTTGTTGTTGCAGGGGTCGACTCATAGCTCCTGGCCCCGCCTCTTCACTGGCCGCTACTGGGTCACTCTCCCTGCGCCATGAGCTTTATCATACCTCTTCTTAAAGCTATGTATGGAACCTGCCTCCACTACATCGCTTCCCAAACTATTCCACTTCCCGACCACTCTGTGACTGAAGAAATACTTCCTAACATCCCTGTGATTCATCTGAGTCTTCAACTTCCAACTGTGTCCCCTTGTTGCTGTGTCCCATCTCTGGAACATTCTGTCTCTGTCCACCTTGTCAATTCCTCTCAGTATTTTATATGTCGTTATCATGTCCCCCCGATCTCTCCTGTCCTCCAGTGTCGTCAGGTCGATTTCACTTAACCTCTCCTCGTAGGACATACCCCTTAGCTCCGGGACTAGTCTTGTTGCAAACCTTTGCACTTTCTCTAGTTTCTTTACGTGCTTGGTTAGGTGTGGGTTCCAAACTGGTGCTGCATACTCCAATATGGGCCTAACGTACACAGTGTACAGGTTCTGAACGATTCCTTATTAAGATGTCAGAATGCTGTTCTTAGGTTTGCTAGGCGCCCATATGCTGCAGCAGTTATTTGGTTGATGTGCGCCTCAGAAGATGTGCCTGGTATTATACTCACCCCAAGATCTTTTTCCTTGAGTGAGGTAGGTAGTCTCTGGCCCCCTAGACTGTACTCCGTCTGCGGTCTTCTTTGCCCTTCCCCAATCTTCATGACTTTGCACTTGGTGTGGTTGAACTCCAGGAGCCAATCGCTGGACCAGGCTTGCAGCCTGTCCAGATCCCTATGTAGTTCTGCCTGGTCCTCGTCCGATTGAATTCTTCTCATCAACTTCACATCATCTGCAAACAGGGACACTTCGGAGTCTATTCCTTCCGTCATGTCGTTCACAAATACCAGAAACAGCACCGGTCCTAGGACTGATCCCTGTGGCACCCCGCTCGTTACAGGTGCCCACTCTGACACCTCGCCACGTACTATGACTCGCTGTTGTCTTCCGGACAGGTATTCCCTGATCCATTGCAGAGCCTTCCCTGTTATTCCTGCCTGGTCCTCCAGCTTTTGCACTAATCTCTTGTGTGGAACTGTGTCAAACGCCTTCTTGCAGTCCAAGAAAATGCAATCTACCCAACCCTTTCTCTCTTGTCTTACTGCCGTCACCCTGTCATAGAACTCCAGTAGGTTTGTAACGCAGGATTTCCCATCCCTGAAACCATGCTGGCTGTCGTTGATAAGCTCGTGTCTTTCTAGGTGCTCTACCACTCTTCTCCTGATAATCTTCTCCATTACCTTGCATACTATACATGTCAATGAAACTGGTCTGTAGTGTGTGTGTGTGTGTGTGTGTGTGTGTGTGTGTGTGTGTGTGTGTGTGTGTGTGTGTGTGTGTGTGTGTGTGTGTGTGTGTGTGTGTGGTGTAGAAGTACTGGAGCTGTTTTTCCCTGCATATTCTTGGCAATACAACTATTGAATGAATAATGGTGAACGCGATTCCTTCTTTGGGTCACCCTACTTTAGGGGCGGGGCACACGGCCAATGTGGTACAAAGGAAAACAAGTTTAGCAATTTTAAAATTAAGGCGAAGAGGCACAATCAAAATTTCGGCCAGAAAAAAAAGGAGAAAAACAAAATATAAAATACAATACAGAGCAAAACTGTGTCAGACAAACTGGTGCACTGGTGTTCAACACGAGACTGGTGTATATTTTTATGAGCGGTCGTCCCAACCACGCAGTAAAAGGTATTAAGAGCTTGTCTCACTCAGTAGAAGATTTGTTGCCCCCAGGAGAACCAAGATGGCCACGAGACAGAACATGAGCCAAGATGATTACGAGATGATCCTTGTTGATTTGCCCGGTCAACCAGACTGTTGCTGATAACAGCACGAAAGCCTGCATAACCATTAAAGCCCGGAGGGGCTAGAGGTAATGAGAATTATTATTATTAAAAAAAGGGCTAAGCCCGTGTGGGTCATTCAGTCTAGATGAGAGCACTGGGTGTAAATTTCAGACAAAAATTACAACTTTCTCATCCCTACTAACACGGGCCTTCCCTGAATATCCATGGCTGGATTCGAGCTTCTTCCCTCGCAACCTGGCCTTGTCTGTTTGTTTGCTCCAGTACCTCTACACCCTCTTCTAGGCTTCCGTGTTGACTGCCTGGTAAACCAGGCTGTTAAGCAAGCAAGTAAGACGACCTGGCCCAATGCTAGACTTCTGTGTTGATTCCTGGTCAACCAGACTGCTAGACAAACAGACAAAACACTTCTCCAGCTGTCACTTCATAGAGAGACTCAGTAGCAAGACAATGTTGGGGACACAAAAACTGTAGCAGGGGACAGTGATGAGGCAGACTGTACTCCCGTGACGAGGCTGGTACCCTGACGTCGCTCTCAATATCCACTATAATGCCCAATACATTAATACCTTTCAGTGTACTAGAAATCAAACCATCTGTGTGTACGGTACTTCCTCTACAAAATTCGAACATATCTACAATAATGCCACTAAAAACTTTTACTAGTGTATTATGAAAAGTACAAAACAACTACTTGTACCATAAAACCGCAGCAAAATACCTACGAGTGTATTAGATTTCTCGAGAAATACCTACGTGTGTACTAAGAATTCTCGACAAAATACCTACGTCTGGACTAAGAGTCCTCAACCAAACAACTAAGTTTCACTATAAATCAGAGAAAAGCACGTCCGGCCAATATGGCGCAAGAGGTGTTAGTGTAAACACTTCAAGATGCCCCGAGACACACTGCATTAATGTATCACCGAACACGATGTGGTCATGAGACTTGAAAAATCTGGGATCCCTGTGGATTCAGGTATGCTTATGGCTTCATTAATTCCTATGGATTCGAGGTGTGAGGAACCATACTACCTCCATAAGAAGATCCAGGTGTTGCTACTTGATGAAAGATTGTATTTTAAAAGTGTTCAAGTGTTGGGAACACACACACACACACATGCCCCTGCCTAAATAAACAAATACCACCCTCACACACACACAAACACACACCCATATATATATATGTCGTGCCGATTAGGTAAAACTTGCGATTTTGGCTTAAATAGCAACGCTCACCTTGCCATATAAGACAAGTGAAAATTTGTGTATGCAATAATTTCGCAAAAATCATTCTGAACATAACGAAAAAAATATATTTCATTGTGTTTGTTTATTATTAAATTAATGTTAACGTATCTAAAATATATTTAGTTGGGTTAGGCTAAAATAAATTGCGCTTGTTGTAATAAGGTTAGGTAGGTTTTCAAAGTTTCTCTTGGTACAAAATTATAAATTCTTACATTAACATAAATGAAAAAAAATATATCTTTAAACGTATAAGAGAAATTTTTAGAAAGGACTTAATTTTAGATGAGTTCTTGCTAATTGACCAGTTTTACCTAATCGGCACGACATATATATATATATATATATATATATATATATATATATATATATATATATATATATATATATATATATATATATATATATATATATATATAATTGTAACCACGAACGAGTGGTATTGATCAATAACTACACTGCACTAGCCAGGGGTCGAACCCATAATGCTTTGGCCCACCTCATGGTGAGCGAAAACACATGACGCTCTAGTCAGTTACATTAACATAAATGAAAAAAATATATCTTTAAAGGTATAAGAGAATTTTTTTTAGAAAGGACTTAATTTTAAATGAATTCTTACTAACTGACCAATTTTACCTATTCGGCACGACATATATATGTCTGCACACACACACACACATACCGGAATAATGACCCGGCATAATGCCATGACGAAAATCAAAGGCCTACCATACAGGGGGTCTTTTTTCGTCAGTGCATTATGCCGGGTAGCAGCCGTTAGCATGACGTCGCAGCCTGCCACCACACTCCATAGTGACTCCTCAGTGCTCACGTGGCTGCCGTGGTGAGAGGAAGTGTTGCACTTTTGTCTCTCATTCGCCTCATCTTTTGTCCGGTGTTCCCTTTGGTTTTGGGGCTATACATGTTTGATTATGGGTAAAAGGAAGTCTTTAACACCTGAAATTATAGCTCAAATCATAGGGTTTCACAAAGCTGGGCATCAGATGAAAGAAACAGTGGAGAATGTTGGTGTGTGTGAGCATTCAGTGAGGAACTGGGTGCAGTGTTTCAAGGCTGATGGCGGTGTAGAGTTGCCGTCTGCCAAACCTTGGCCTGGCCCCTCGAAGAAGACATCTGTTCGTACCTTAACTGTGTTAAAGAAGCAGTTAGAGAGTACACCTAAGATAACTGCTAGAGGATTGAAAGAAAAGAAACCACATCTTCTCTCAGACGTGTCTGTAAGAACTGTTAACAGACGTGTGTCAAAACTGGACTACAGTAGTCACCGCCAGGTTAAGAAACCGATCTTCTCCAAGCCACAGAACAAACGTAGGCTGGATTATGAAAAGAAATATCTTCACTGGAATCCTCAACAGTGGTCTGAAGTACTTTGGAGTGATGAAGCAACCTTCACCGTCACCTGTAACCGTGGGGGACATGTGTACCGGCCTAAAGGTAGTGACCCACTAGACCCATGACACCTGTGGTACCACAAAACACCCAAACTCGCTCATGGTTTAAAGGTGTTTCAGTGCACAGAGTGTTAGTGAACTCATTGTGCTTCCCAAAAATCAGTATTTGAACCAGTATAATTACCTGGAGTTATTGTATGACAATTTACCTGAGGCGTTTGACAAGTGTGAGGCTATGGTTTTTATGCAGGACGGTGCACCGTGTCATACCACAAATCTGTAGTTCAGTGGCGACTGTGAAGTGAGGTTCTTTAATGACTGGCCAGGCAATTCCCCAGACCTAAACTCTACTAAGAACCTCTGGTCAATAGTGAAACGAAGTTTACTGGGCAAGGACATCAGTTCCATCTAGCGGCTGGAGGCTGCCCTTTTCTCCATCTCTCACACCCAAGTACACATACACACAAACACACATACACATACACGCACGCATATACAACTGGCCTAGTGTCTAATCGACATGTGCCTAGGGCAAAATGGTAGCACACACACACACACACACACACACACACACAATGAATTCAATAGGACGAGGACCAGGCAGAACTACAAAGGGATCTGGACAGGCTGCAAGCCGGGTCCAGCAATTGGCTCCTGGAGTTCAACCCCACCAAGTGCAAAGTCATGAAGATTGAGGAAGGGCAAAGAAGACCGCAGACGGAGTACAGTCTAGGGGGCCAGAGACTACAAACCTCATTCAAGGAAAAAGATCTTGGGGTGAGTATAACACCAGGCACATCTCCTGAGGCGCACATCAACTAAATAACTGCTGCAGCATACGTGCGCCTAGCAAACCTAAGAACAGCATTCCGACATCTTAATAAAGAATCGTTCAGGACCCTGTACACAGTGTACATTAGGCCCATATTGGAGTATGCAGCACCAGTTTGGAACCCACACCTAGCCAAGCACGTAAAGAAGCTAGAGAAAGTGCAAAGGTTTGCAACAAGACTAGTCCCAGAGCTAAGGGGTATGTCCTACGAGGAGAGGTTAAGGGAAATCGACCTGACGACACTGGAGGACATGAGAGATAGGGGGGACATGATAACGACATATAAAATACTGAGAAGAATTGACAAGGTGGACAGAGACAGAATGTTCCAGAGATGGGACACAGTTGGAAGTTGAAGAATCCAATGAATCACAGGGATGTTAGGAAGTATTTCTTCAGTCACAGAGTGGTCGGGAAGTGAAATAGTTTGGGAAGCGATGTAGTGGAGGCAGGTTCCAGTCATAGCTTTAAGAAGAGGTATGATAAAACTCATGGCGCAGGGAGAGTGACCCAGTAGCAGCCAGTGAAGAGGCGGGGCCAGGAGCTATTACTCGACCCCTGCAACCACAACTAGGTGAGTACAACTAGATGAGTACACATACACACACTCAGATGAGTCAAAAGATGTTAGGAAGTATTTCTTTAGCCATAGAGTTGTCAGGAAGTGGAATAGTCTGGCAAGTGATGTAGTGGAGGCAGGAATCATACATAGTTTTAAGACGAGGTATGATAAAGCTTATGGAGCAGAGAGAGGACGTAGTAGCGATCAGTAGAGGCAGGGCCAGGAGCTATGTCTCGACCACTGCAACTACAAATAGGTGAGTACAAACACACACACACACACATGGACGGAGAGGCCGGGTTCAAATTCCCGGTGGGGCAGAAACATTTTGAAGTGTTTCCTTACACACACACACACACACATACATACAACAGGCCTAGTGTCTAATTGACATGTGCCTAGGACAAAATGGTAACTAACATGCACACACATACAACAGGCCTAGTGTCTAATCAACATGTGCCTGGGACAAAATGGTCACACACACACATACACAAACACATGCATATACAACAGGCCTAGTGTCTAATCGACATATACCCTGGACAAAATGGTAACAGCACACACACAAACACCTCCCTACTCTCCCTTTCTCTCCTCTACTCTCTCTTTTCTCTCACACCCATGTAGACACACACACACACAAACAAACAGCACTCTCACGCACATAACTAACACACACCATTAAAAATAAAAAATAAAAAATGGGGCCTCAGAGGGGAAGTTGAAGACTCAGGGGATCAGAGGAAGATGGGCCTGGAAAGGAAGAATGGATGGAAGATCAATGTAAAAGGATGGAACAAGAGTGAGAAAGCAAACTAGGTGAGCTTTCCGTGAAAATGGAGAAAATGCTGGAGGCAGAGAAGAAGAAATGGGAGCCATGAGCTGAAGATGCAGAAGCCAAGATGTGGGCCCTAGAAGATAAAGTAAATATGCTGAAGCGGGTTACAGGGCCAGTGCCCGGAGGGAACATGACATCTTGAGCAGGTACACCCCTATTAAAGGAGATGTCCGAATGAAGGGAAGGAAACAAGACTTACATTAAGGCCCTATCAGGCCACCAGGCAAGGCTAAAGAATGAAGGGGGAAAGCTGCTGATGTGCAGAAACAGCAGTAAGTGAGGGGGAAAGGTGCAGGAAGAGAAGGTGACAGGTTCTATGCAGAGGCACGACCAGTACACCAAGAGTTACAGGAAATAATAAGGGAGGCAATGGCTATGTACAAATGGGACCAAGAGACATGGAAGGAAAGGCAATGGGGGGAGGAGAGGGAGAGGTCAGTCCTTATTCATGGGCATCAGGAGAGCGAAGGGAGGACATACAATGAAAGACGAAAGAAACAAAAACGAGATTGAAAACATCATCAAACACATAGGTGAGGAGGACATGACTGAGATAGTAAATTTTCAGAGAATAGTGGGGTACTCAAAGGGAAGAAATCGGCCAGTCAAATTCTCAAGACAGAAACAGTGAAGAACAGGATCCTGCAGGAGAAACCACGGCTGAAGGAATCAACAACATACAGGAGGGTGTTCCTAGACATCGAAACGAGAACGAAATGACAGCAGCTGAGGGAGAGGATACAGAAATGAAAGAGCCTAGAAAGAGAGACAAGGACAGAGTCAGCAGGGGATAACCAGAACCGGGCAGAGCAACAAGTGCAAACACCCACAGACCCACCCTCAGAAATTCACAGTCAAACATTCTATCCCAATACAAACCACACTCCACACTCACAGCCCCCCACCCCACAGTAGGCAGTAGAATTCCATAGCACCCTGCCAGGTTCCCCACTCACCCAAATCCCCGCCCCAGAATACAGTGTTGGAGAGGAAACTGAAGGTATGGTACACAAACGCTGATGGAATAATGAATAAGTGGGAAGAGTTGCACGAAAGAATAAAAAAAAGCATCACCAGATATCATAGTTCTCACAGAAACCAAGCTCACAATAATAACAGATGCCATCTTTCCAACTGGATACCAGATTCTAAGGAAAGACAGAGGGAACAGAGAGGGAGGAAAAGTGGCACTGCTCATCAAAAACCAATGGGGTTTTGAGTAGCTGGAGAAAGGAGGCAGAGAAGCAAAAGACTACATAATAGTAACACTTCAGTCTAGAGGTCTCAAGGTGGTAATTGCAGTGATGTATAACCCACCACAGAATAGCAGTAAACAAGACAACAATATGATGAGAGTAACAGAGCGATGGTTGACACACTGGCTGAAGATGCCAGAAGGGCCCATGTCGGCAGGGCAAAGCTACAGATTTTGGGTGACTTCAATCACAAAGAAAATGACTGGGAAAACCTGGAGCCACATGGGCCCCAGAAATGTGGAGGGCTAAGATGATGGAGGTGGTACTGGAAAACCTCATGTACCAACATGTAAGGGACACTACAAGAGATAAAGGAGAGAACGAACCAGCAGGACTGGACCTAATATTCAGATATATGCAGATATTGAGGACATCACATATGAAAGATCCTTCAGGGCTAGTGATCACGTAGTTCTGAGCGTCGAACACATAGAGTTACAAGTGGAGAGGGAAGCAGGAAGGGCAGGACGAACGAAGCCAAACTACAAGAGAGGGTGACTACACAGGCAAGAGGAATTTCATGCACGAGATTCAGTGGGACAGAGAACTGGCAGGGAGATCAGTAAATGAGATGATGGAACATGTGACAACAATATGCAAGGAAACAGAGGAGAGGTTTGTACTCAAGGGCAACAAAAATAACAAGGCCAGAACAAGCCCTTGGTTCACCCAAATGTGTAGAAAGGCCAAAACCAAGTAAGAATGTAAGAAGTATGGAAGGCAAAGGACCCATGAGAATAAGGAGAGCAGTCGAAAAAACAGAAATGAATATGCTCAGGTAAGGAGGGAGACCCAACGACAATACGAAAATGACACAGCAGCAAGCCAAGTCCAACCCAAAGCTGTTGTACAGTCACATCAGGAGGAAAACAACAGTCAAGGACCAGATAATCAGGCTGAGGAAGGAAGGCAGGGAGATCACAAGAAATGACTGAGAAGTATGCGAGGAGCTCAACATGAGATTCAAAGAAGTATTCACAGAGGAGACAGAAGGGACTCCAGAAAGACAAGAGAGGTGGGGTATACCATCAAGTGCTGGACAAAATACATACAACTGAGGAGAAGAGGCTGCTAAGCGAGCTAGATACCTCAAAGGCGATGGGGCTGGACAACATCTCTCCATGGGTCCTGAGAGAAGGAGCAGAGGTGCTCTGTGTACCACTAACAACACATTTGTCGAAACAGGGCGACTACCTGAGGTATGGAAGACAGCAAATGTAGTCCCAATTTTTAAAAAAGGAGACCAGTGTCACTAACATGTATAGTATGCAAAGTCATGGAGATTATCAGGAGAAGAGTGGTGTAGCGCCTAGAGAGGAATGAGCTTATCAACGACAACCAGCACGGATTCAGGAAGAGGGGTGGGTAGACTGCGTTTTCCTGGACTGTAAAAAGGCTTTTGACACAGTTCCACACAAGAGATTAGTGCAAAAGCTGCAGGACCAGGCAGGTACAACAGGGAAGGCACTGCAGTGGATCAGAGAATACCTGATGGGAAGACGACAAAAGCAAGTCATGGTACTTGACGAGGTGTCAGAGTGGGCGCCTGTGACGAGCGGGGTTCCACACTGGTCAATCCTAGGACTGGTGCTGTTTCTGGTATATGTGAATGAAATGACGAAATAGACTCAGAAGTATAACTGTTTGCAGACGATGCGAAGTTAATAAGGAGAATTCAATCGGAGGAGGACCAGGCAGGACTACAAAGTGATCTGGACAGGCTGAAGGCCTGGTCCAAAACCTGGCTCCTGGAGTTCAACCCCACCAAGTGCAAAGTCATGAAGATTGGGGAAGGACAAAGACTGCAGAGTACAGTCTAGGGTGCCAAAGACTACAAACATCACTCAAGGTAAAGGATCTTGGGGTGAGTATAATACCGAGCACATCTGTGGCACACATCAACTAAGTAACTGCTGAAAATTAAGACACATGTGCAACATCTGGGTGTCTTTATAGTAGACGTTTCGCCAACCAGTGGCTTTATCAATACAAAATTCTAGGAATACAAAATTCTAGGAATTATATACTGGTAGGCGGGGAATCCCGCCTACCAGTGACTACCCGTCCCTCTCAGCTGAAACCTATTTTTAAGGTCAAGCATTCTTACCTGGACTTCAGATTCTCTACACCAGCGGTGCTGAATACACCAACTCCAAGGCCGAGGCACTGATTACCTCATCTTTTGTATATAGTTCTACTCTCTTCAAATTATGTCCTAGAATTTTGTATTGATAAAGCCACTGGTTGGCGAAACGTTTACTATAAAGATACCCAGATGTTGCACATGTGTCTTAATTTTCATCTTGTCGGTATTGTATACCACTTTTGTATAAATAACTGCTGCAACATATGGGCGCCTAGCAAACCTAAGAAGAGAATTCCGACATCTCAGTAAGGAATCTTCCAAGACCCTGTACACCGTGTACGTCAGGCCCATACTGGAGTATGCAGCACCAATTTGGAACCCACACCTGGCCAAGCACGTCAGGAAATTAGAGAAAGTGCAAAGGTTTGCAACGAGACTAGTCCCGGAGCTAAGGGGAAATGTCCTAAGAGGAAAGGTTAAGGGAACTCGACTTGACAACACTGGAAGACAGGAGGGACAAGGGGAACATGGTAAAATATAAAATACTGTGAGGAACTGACACGGTGGACAGAGACAGGATGTTCCAGAGAGGGGACACAGCAACAAGGGGTCACAATTGGAAATTGAAGACTCAGATGAGCCACAGGGATGTTAGGAAGTATTTCTTCAGCCAGAGAGTTGCCAAGAAGTGGAATAGTCAAGGGAGATATTAGTAAAATACTGAGGATATCGAACCAAGTAAGAACCAGAAATAACGGATTTAAATTGGATAAATTTAGATTTAGAAAGGACATAGGCAAGTACTGGTTTTCGAACAGAGTTGTAGATGCGTGGAACAATCTTCCGAGTACCGTGATAGAGGCTAGGACCTTGGGTGGCTTTAAAAAGAGATTGGACAAATATATGAGTGGGAGGGGCTGGGTTTGATTGGTGTCGTGAGTACGGGAATAAATTCTTAGGTAGTGGTGGTTTTGATATGGACCTGCCTTGTATGGGCCAGTAGGCCTTCTGCAGTGTTCCTCCATTCTTATGTTCTTATGTTCTTAAGGAAGGTAGTGGAGGCTGGGAGAGGGTGGGCCTAGTGGCGACCAGTGAAGAGGCAGAGCCAGGAGCTATGAATCGACCCCTGCAACCACAATTAGGTGAGCACACACACATACACACACACGAGAGGGGGAGCGAGAGATACATACACAAAAATACATACGTAAAAGACAATGTAAATAAATCCCATGGTGTTGTGTTCTTCAGGCTAGTGGCTGGTGCTAGTACATGTTGCTGTGTGAGTCACAATAGTGGCTGGTGCTAGTACATGTGGCTGTGTGAGTCACACTAGTGGCTGGTGCTAGTACATGTGGCTGTGTGAGTCACACTAGTGGCTGGTGCTAGTACATGTGGCTGAGTCACACTAGTGGCTGGTGCTAGTACATGTGGCTGAGTCACACTAGTGGCTGGTGCTAGTACATGTGGCTGAGTCACACTAGTGGCTGGTGCTGGTACTTGTGGTTGTGTGAGTCACACTATTGGCTGGTGCTAGTACATTGTGTGTGTGTGTTAGTTACCATTTTGTCCTAGGCACATGTCGATCTAACACTAAGCCTATTGTATATGCGTGCGTGTGTATGGTGTGTTAGTTACCATTTTGTCCTAGGCACATGTCGATTAGACACTAGGCCAGTTGTATGTGTGTGTGTGTGTGTGTTAGTTACCATTGTGTCCTAGGCATATGTCGATTAGACACTAGTCCTCTTGTATGTAGTAGGTCAATGTGTGTGTGTGTGTGATGTGTGTGTGTGTGTGTGTGTGCAGTGTGTGTGTGTGTGTGTGTGTGTGTGTGTGTGTGTGTGTGTGTGTGTGTGTGTGTGTGTGTGTGTGTGTAGTGTGTGTGTGTGTGTGTAGTGTGATTGTGTGTGTAGTGTGTGTGTGCAGTGTGAGTGTGTGTGTGTGTGTGTGTGTACTCACCTATTTGTGGTTGCAGGGGTCGAGTCATAGCTCCTGGCCCCGCCTCTTCACTGATTGCTACTAGGTCCTCTCTCTCCCTGCTCCATGAGCTTTATCATACCTCGTCTTAAAACTATGTATGGTTCCTGCCTCCACTACGTCACTTTCTAGGCTATTCCACTTCCTGACAACTCTATGACTGAAGAAATACTTCCTAACATCCCTTTGACTCGTAGGAGTCTTCAACTTCCAATTGTGACCCCTTGTTTCTGTGTTCCCTCTCTGGAACATCTTGTCTCTGTCCACCTTATCTATTCCTCGCAGTATTTTATATGTCGTTATCATGTCTCCCCTAACCCTCCTGTCCTCTAAATACAATGTGTGTGTGTGTGTGTGTGTGTGTGTGTGTGTGTGTGTGTATGTGTGTGTATATGTGTGTGTGTGTGTGTGTGTGTGTATGTGTGTGTATATGTGTGTGTATGTAGTGTGTATGTATGTGTGTGTGTGTGTGTGAGTGAGTTTGTGGTGTGTGTGTGTGTGTGTGTGTGTGTGTGTGTGTGTGGTGTCGTGTGTCGTATGGTGTGTGCGTGGTGTGGTGCGTGGTGTGGTGGTGTATGTGGTTTGGTGTGTGTGGTGTGGTGTGTGGTGTGTGGTGTGGCGTGTGTGGTGTGCTGTGTGGTGTGGCGTGTGTGGTGTGGCGTGTGTGGTGTGGTGTGTGGTGTGGCGTGTGTGGTGAGGCGTTTGTGGTGTGGCGTGTGTGGTGTGGCGTGTGTGGTGTGGTGTGTGGTGTGTGTTGTGGCGTGTGGTGTGGTGTGGCGTGTGGTGTGGTGTGTGTGGTGTGGCGTGGCGTTTGTGGTGTGGCGTGTGTGGTGTGGCTTATGTGGTGTGGTGTGTGGTGTGGCGTGTGTGTTGTGCACTGGCCAAGACATGATAACACCGGGTTAACTCCACCAACACTGGCCAAGACATGATAACACCGGGTTAGCTCCACCAACACTGGCCAACCTTCTTGTCTAGTCAGCCACTTCACACACACCTTTTCAATTTCTCGACCAACACAGCAGCTTTAAATATAATTATAAAATTTTCTTCACTATTTGTAGAAGTATAATTTTATCAGTCTACCTTATAATGTTTTACTCTTTTTGTCAATTATTATTATTATTATTATTATTATTATTATTATTATTATTATTTAGTAATATTTCCCAAGATACGAAGCTACGGTCAGTATAACCGTGGCTACCTTCATCCTAAAACAAACATACAAGGCTACGGTCAGTATAACCGTAAGTACCTTCATCCTAAAATAAGCATGCGTGGCTATGGTCAATATAACCGTGTCTGTCTTCATCCTCGTCCAGAAATTATGCGACTGAGGACCTGCGGTCATGACAATCTACATGGCGCCCACCCAATTCACCTGACGCCCACCTAAATACAATGAAGCCTATAATACCTGTGATATTCCCGTGACCGATTTCGATCATTTTTCCACCCTCACAGCCCGACCTGGGGCCATGCTCTTCACATAACTGTCTGTTCAAAGAGGCTGTTATTGGCGGAGGCCCGCTCCCCACACAAATTCATCACAGCCTGATTCATCCGGCAATTGGCAAAGGAAGTGATCCAGTTTCCTCTTCGAGAATTCTACATTTCTTAAGGCAATATTTCTGTTATCAGCTGGTAGCAGCTTGGGCCACGAATATTGACACAGTGTTCCCTTACTGTGTCCATGATACCCCTGCTTTTCGTTGAATTTATTTTACACTTCCTCGTATACCTTTCACTCCAGTAATTAATGGTAGTGACTTGGAACCTAACCTCCGATATCTTCCAAATTTAAATTATCAGGTATCTCTTCTTTACAGAGTAAATTCCGAGTACTTTTAGGCGTTCTCAGTAGTTTCAATGCTTTACTGACTATGCATGCAGTAAACGATGTCTGTACATATTCTCTCACCTGCCTTGAACTGCTCTGTGAACCTAGTGGTATTCTAGATTTTATTCTTTTTCTGAATTATCATCAGACATTATTCCTAGATGTTTTAACTGTTTTCATGTTCTATGAGATGGTCTAAGAACATAAGAACATAAGAAAGGAGGAACACTGCAGCAGGCCAGTTGGCCCATACTAGGCAGGTCCTTCACAATCCGTCCCACTAACAGAATATTTGCTCAACCCAATCTTCAATGCTACCCAAGAAATAAGCTTTGACAATTCTACCCACTCATGCGCGAGTCCCACTCAAATCCAACCCTCTCACTCATGAATTTATCCAACCTAAATTTGAAACTACCCAAGGTCCTAGCTTCAATAACCCTACTAGGCAGACTGTTCCACTCATCAACTACCCTATTTCCAAACCAATACTTTCCTATATCCTTTCTAAATCTAAACTTATCTAACTTGAATCCATTATTGCGGGTTCTCTCTTGGAGAGATACCCTCAAGACCTTATTTATATCCCCTTTGTTAATACCCATTTTCCACTTGTATACCTCGATCATGTCTCCCCTCATTCTACGTCTTACAAGTGAATGTAATTTTAGGGTTTTCAATCTTTCTTCGTAAGGAAGATTTCTAATGCTATGTATTAATTTAGTCATTCTACGCTGAATGTTTTCTAACGAATTTATGTCCATTCTGTAATATGGAGACCAGAACTGAGCTGCGTAATCTAGGTGAGGCCTTACTAATGATGTATAAAGCTGTAATATAACCTCTGGACTTCTGTTGCTAACACTTCTTGATATAAATCCCAGTAATCTATTTGCCTTATTACGTACGCTTAGGCATTGCTGTCTTGGTTTAAGGTTGCTGCTTACCATCACCTTCTGTATTTTTAGCTCGTTTTTGGTTCCTCATTCTTCCCATATCTGAGCAAATGAAATTTGTCCCGCTGAACATCATGTTATTTTCGGCTCCCGGACAGATGGCTGACGGACATTTGGCCGAACGGACAGATCACCGAACGTTACATTTCACCGAATATCGGATAACCTAACCTATCCTAAAATATCTTAATCTATCCTAACATAGCCTAACTTAACCTATCCTAACCAAACCCATCCTAACCTAACATAACCTATCCTAGCCAATCCTAACCTATCCTAACCTAACGTATCCTAACCTAACCTATCGTAACCTAACCCATATATCCGATATTCGGTGAAATGTCTGTTCGGCCAAATGTCCGTTCGGTGAAAAGTCCGTTCGGCCAAATGTCCTTTCAGTGAAATGTCCGTCGGCCATCTGTCCGGCCACAGTTATTTTCATATGCCTATTGGAAAAAACTGCTGATATCTGATTTCAATTTGTCTTTATCTTCTACTCTAGCTACTTTCGTACTTATTATCGCATCCTCCGCAAAGGATGATACGAGGCTGTGACTACTGTTTCATCTGTGATGCTAACTGGCTGGGGTTAACCAGCTTTTCGCTCTGCTAAGACTCGAATTTGTTTTCTTTACTACCACGCTGTCTTGTGTTTCTTTGATAACTTTTCCTGTTATGATTATTGAGAACATTCAAGACAAGGGATGCTAAGCCAATGATGATCCTTTTTAAAACACTTGTTCTCTCTAGGCTAGAATACTGCTGTACATTAACATCCCCATTCAAGGCAGGTGAAATTGCAGATCTAGAAAATGTACAGAGAACCTTTACTGCACGTATAAGTTCCATCAAACACCTTAACTACTGGGAACGCCTGGAAGTACTAGACTTATATTCACTGGAGCGCAGGCGAGAGAGATATATCATAATCTACACCTGGAAGATTCTGGAGGGACTGGTCCTTAATATGCACACATAAATCACTCCATACGAAAGTAAAAGACTTGGCAGACGGTGCAACGTACCCCCAGTGAAAAGTAGGGGCGCCACTGGTACACTTAGAGAAAACACAATAAGTGTCCGGGGCCCAAGACTGTTCAACAGCCTCCCACCAGCCATAAGGGGCATTACCAGTAGACCCCTGGTTGTCTTCAAGAGGGAGCTGGACAGATACCTAAAGTCAGTGCCAGATCAGCCGGGCTGTGGTTCGTACGTTGGACTACGTGCAGCCAGCAGTAACAGCCTCGTTGATCAGGCCCTGATCCACCGGGAGGCCTGGTCATAGACCGGGCCGCGGGGACGGCAATCCCCGGAATGCCCTCCAGGTAGACTCCAGGTAGGTAGCCCTCGTTTTCTAGGCTATCACTTCATGGTCACATTCGTCAAATGCCTTTGCAAAATCCGTGTAAATCACATCTGCGTCTAGATTTCCCTCCAAAGCATCAGTGATTGTGTCATAATGATCTAACAGGTATAACAATCTAGTGTCCCGTACCTCAATCGCTAGCGCTCTCAGCTCACACACTGAGGTCCGGGGTTCGAATCTCCTCCGGTACGGCTGGAAAACATTATTGACGTGTTTCCATAAGACACCTGCTGTCCCTGTTCACCCATCAGTATAAAATGGGTACCTGGGTGTTAGTCGACCGGTGTGGGTCGCATCCTGGGACAAAAACTGACCTAATTTGCCCGAAATGCTCAGCATAACAAGGGGCTTTCTATATAGTAGTATGTCATTGATGTCAGCTAGGTCTGTATACCTTGTACATGTACTTGTAGTAAATAAAGATATTATTATTATATTATCTTTCTGCCTTAAACACACGTTGACCTGAGTTGTGTAGGTCATGCTTTTCCATAAAAATAATAAAATTCTAAATTTGCTTGTGACAGATAATACGGTACAGCCACCGTGTAAAACTGTATACTACCAGAGTGTTCTCTTGTTAGTATCTTAGGGTTCTGTTCCACTGTGCATCCAGGAGCTTTGTACTCCGTGCTTATATACTCCCATCCACAGGATGAATACCAGATGTGCAATATACTAGTAGTTACAGTAAAACAAAAATATACAAGAGCAATAGGAAAGGAGGAAAGATTGAAGGAGGAGGAGGGAGGAAAGACAAGATTCTTAGTATCCAGTCGATCCTTACGCTGCACCCACAAGGTCAACGGGACCTTGTGTTCTCTGTACCACGGATTCTAGCGCCTTGACAGTCACATGTTCATAAACAACTGACGAATGTGAGAAAACATTCGCAGTAAGAAGTAAAAAACAAATGTCTACGAGTAACATTTTCGCGTGTGGATGGTAAAAGAGAATGAGAGAAAGGAAGTGTAGAACTGACAGTACTAGTTTCAAGTGCCCGGCAGGAACTAGTGGTGAGGTACAATGTGCAGAACTCGTGCAACGAGACATAATAAATCTTACCCATTCACCAAATAGTAATCAGTTGATCAGCTTGATGCAACTAAGGCAGGCGTATTTAACGCAATTCTAACAACCAAATAGTAAGCAGTTGATCAGCTTGATGCAACTAAGGCGGCGTATTTAACGCAATTCTAACAACCTGTACGCCTTCAGGCAAAACATGTTTACACATACAAAAGGTACACTTCCCACCAGTTGCCACAACATATAAAGTTTTGAGGGATGACAGTAACACCATCATCTTGACAAGATTATAATGTTAAGATCTTGTAGGAGGGATGACAGTGACACCATCATCTTGACAATGGTGATAATCTTAACTTGGTGTCCCCGAGGCAGTATGACAGGCATTTGGGACAGTAAAGTAAAACAGGCTAGAGTGCTGTGGTTTTCTCAGCACAGTGATAAGAGGATTCAGTTCACAACCAAAATGTTCTGGGTTTGAATCCCGGGCTGGCCGAGATGTATACATATCTCCTTACAACTGATGGCCTGATTCACATAGCAATAAGTAGGTAACTGGCTACATGACGACTGTTGCGGCTTACTGGCCTATGCGAGGCAGGTTTTACCAGAGGCATACTGCAATAGGCCTACCTACTACACAAAAGATGTCTCACACCTAACAAATCCCAAAAATTTAAATTATTTTTTTTTTTAACTTAGCCAGTATATTCAGAATTTTTTACTGACAGTCGAATTTGAGCAGCTTACGAAATGTTTTGAAACGTTATATTTTTCCTTTATCTTTGCCTCTTATACAACAGGAGACTGGAGGGGAAGGTGAGAACACCTTCCTAGAGATTACCACCACATAATGCTGCACCTGCAAGAGACTCTGGGGGAAAAACGTAGGGTAGAGTGTTGAGGCACAGGAGACAGGCGAGAGGTGTCATTACTGTGGGGGTGACAGTGGTATGTGTATGGGTTAGGGGAACGATTTAAATGAGCTGGTGTGTGGGGGCGTGGATGTGGTGGTGGGGGTGTGGTTGAGGTGATGAGTGCGTGGTTAGGGCAGAGGATATGTTGTTGGAGTGGTGGGTTTGGGGTTGAGGAGGGCTGCACAAGATATAACCCATCCACTTCCGCTTTAAGGTAACCAACATCTGCCAGTGTTCAACATAACCCGTCACTCTTATTCCACCATACTGCTCTAAATGCCACGCCTGTAACCTAGATACACGGGAAAGACACACCCATCCGGATTGCAGAGAATCAAATTGGTTGTCTGTCCACCTGTCATGATCTGGGGCCACACACCTGCCGGTACAGGATAGTCATGATCCGCGGGCCACACACCTCCCGGTACGGGAGTTATAATCCGGGGACCACACCTGCCAGTACGGAATAATCATGATCCGTGGGCCACACCAGCCAGTACGGGATAGTCATGATCTGAGGCCACACCTGCCAGTACGGGAGTCATGATCCGGGGGCCACACACCTGCCAGTACGGGATAATCATGATCAGGGGGCCACACACCTGCCAGTACGGGATAGTCATGATCCGCGGGCCACATACCTGCCGGTACGGGAGTCATAATCCGGGGACCACACCTGCCAGTACGGAATAATCATGATCCGGGGGCCACACCTGCCAGTACGGGATAGTCATGATCTGAGGCCACACACCTGCCAGTACGGGAGTCATGATCCGGGGGCCACACACCTGCCAGTACGGGATAATCATGATCCGGGGCCACACACCTGCCAGTACGGGATAGTCATGATCTCGGGGCCACACCTGCCAGTACGAGATAGTCATGATCCGGGGGTCACACCTGCCAGTACGGGATAGTCATGATCCGGGGGCCACACACTTGCCAGTACGGGATAGTCATGATCCGGGGGCCACACACCTGCCGGTACGGGATAGTCATGATCCGGGGCCAAAAACTTGCTGGTACGGGATACTCATGACCCGGGGCCACACACCTGCCAGTACGGGATAGTCATGATCCGGGGCCACACACAAACTGTCTACCGTTTCAGTTCCTTCCCGCTGTGGGGATATAAGGGTAGTAAGTTGTAAATCAACGGAGATGTTTCTTATCCCTCTCCATCTGGCATGGGAGGCTTTAATGGTGTCTTGGCGTGAGAGAAAGAGAGAAAGAGAGAGAGAGAGAGAGAGAGAGAGAGAGAGAGAGAGAGAGAGAGAGAAGGAGGAGGAGAGAGAGAGGAGAGAGAGAGAGAGGGAGAAAGAAGGTAGGAGAGGAAGAGCATGGGAGAAGAGGAGAAGGGGAGGGGAGAGAAGAGTGAGGTGGGGCGGGTCGAGGGAGCCAGCCTGGCGTCACTATGGCGGGAGGGCAGAGGTAGCTTGCCTTCCATGCGCTTATCAAGATGCTCACTCCCTTTCCCCCATCCCTAACCCATTCTCCCTCACGCTTAAATTACGCTCACACCTACTTGAACCTTCCACGTGCGTCAATGTGGCACTTGTAGCGCTGCTAAAACCACTATAGACCCCGTGTACCATATCCCTCTGAACCCTCAACGAGTAAATAAACCCGGTGCAACTCTGAGCAGGACTGTTGCACTGTACGCTTACACGTGGTCAGTGTAACACTGTTTTACCACTCCCATATTAGTCATTCTCCTCACCATTTTTAATATCCATTTAGTTCAACAGTAAATATTATCATGACACACTCGCTGATCGTGAATAAATACACAAACAAATGCTGCTCATCTCTCATGTTTAAACACATCTGCAACATGAACATGGTCCTTTATGCAACAATTTCCGCTGCACTAGACTGCTATTAAGAAACAACTGCATGAATAAGACACATGTGCAACACTTCGGTATCTTTATTCTATAGACGTATCGCCAACCAGTGGCTTTATCAATCCAATTATCTTTATTGCACTGGTAAAAGCCACCGGCTTGGCGAATCCTCTGCAATATACCCGCGTATTGCACCTGTGTCCTAGTCATCTATTTGCCGGTTTTGCATTCCATTAATAAGGTACAAATGATTTCATGTGGTACAAGTACCGCAAATGATACCAGCACAACTATGCAGGCGAGACCAACACCTACACCATAATAAATTAGAGTTCTTGCGAAGGCAAAAGCAGGTCGCGTGAGAGGTGGTCTGGCAGGCTAGGACCGACTAGGAGGTTGGTTAAAGTCAGAAGGCTGGCTGGTGAAGATCCCTTTGATGACGGTAAAGGGCTCTTGATCCCAAGAATTAGAGCTGCCCTCCTTTGGATCGAATCCAATTGCATCCGATTGTTCTGCATGCTCCTACGGGTTTAGCGTTCACTCGTGAATATTATAATAATAATAATAATAATAATAATAATAATAATGGCTGCTAGGAAGATGACTGGGTAACTGTCTAGACTGAAATGGCTTCCTGGCCAGTTAACTGACGGGGACTGCTTTCTGAATGGCTGACTTCCCCCAACAATGACTTGGTGATTGGCTGACCATTTACAAGGATTATCTTCCTGACTGATTGGCTGGCTAGCTAGGATGAGGTTTCTGACTGCCTGACTGGCTATTAGGTCAACTGCCTAAAACAACATTTGCTGGCTAAAACTATGCTGATTGACTACCTAGAATGATGTCCTTTCTGGTACTTGACTGCTTAAGGCAGTTTAACTGTCCACAGTATTATCTTGCTACCTGGCTGCTCACTGACATGATTCCTACCCTGACATGCACAAATATAGATCAATGAGGGTTGCACCAAAATACACACACACACACACACACACACACACACACACACACACACACACACACACACACACACACACACAAACCTTTCCACCCAAAATTTTTTTCCTACTCTTCAATATAAGGAGAGAACTCTCAATCTTGCTTCCTTTTAAAATCGTTGCTGGCCCAGCAGGCGGGTACCAACCTTCGAAGAGTATGTGCTAACCTTGTGAAAGCTATTACCGTTCAAGCTTACGTCTTCGTATTCCTGACACTTATCTTAAATACATGACATTTTAATTTTGTATATTCACATAATTTGCTTTATTCCCGATTTCACATTCTTTACTTTTATAAACAAAGTATTCTTGCTTATTTGTAAGTAGACAGATTGCGGTCTTATAACCCCCCCCCCCCCGTGTAGTCCACACAACTTAAACCTAACAAAGACCAAATTCTTTGCGAGAGAGATGGAGGTTGCAAGCCAATAGTGACCCCCGAGAAGTCATTGTCATACCGGAAAGTTATTACCATACTGGTACATCATTACCATACTGGTACATCATTACCATACTGGTACATCATTACCATACTGGTACATCATTACCATACTGGTACATCATTACCATACTGGTACATCATTACCATACTGGTACATCATTACCATACTGGTACATCATTACCATATTGGTACATCATTACCATACTGGTACATCATTACCATACTGGTACACCATTACCATACTAGTACATCATTATCGTACCAAGGTCGTTTCAACGTCACATTTACCTTCCACCTCCCCCTTTAGCTTCAACACCCTTCACCAAACTGTCTGGAGTACTCTGGCCATCGAATAAAGTACTTGGAGTTTACTTGGAGGGTGTTTCGGGGGGGTCAACGCCCCCGCAGCCCCGTCCTTCACCAGGCTTCCCAAGATTTAAGCAGGTGAGCAACACCTGACCAGTAAGAAGCTATGTTACCGTACTTTTACGCAATAGTTCTGAGTGGCTGGTCATGAGGCGGCTACCAATCCTGGTTGTCCTTGTGAAGTATACCTGTAACCGGCTTGGAGAGCTGGGTCTGAGGCAGGGACTCCCGGGTGACCGGTGATCCTCAACCCCCACGAACATCCACCACAATGTTGTGGTGGATGTTCGTGTTGTTTTGTATTACTACGAGCAAAATAAAAAAATATCCTGCTCATAACGGAAGATATGGTAGGGGTCAGGCTTTATTTCTCCGGGAGACAATGCTGGGCAGTACCACTCGTACTTTCCGCAAGTTTTGGGCAGTGCCACTCTTCACGTAAGTGTGTACATTTCTCCAAGCGACAGTACTAGGCAGTGCCATTTATCCTGTGAATGCACATACGTTCATGTAGATGAATGGTTCAGAGAACCGACAAGTTGATAAATTAGACACATGTGCCACACTTGGGTATGAAATTAAGACACATGTGCAACATCTGGGTATCTATATAGTAGACGTTTCGCCATCCAGTGGCTTTATCAATACAAAATTCTAGGAATAATTTGAAGAGAGTAGAACTATATACAAAAGATGAGGTAATCAGTCCCTCGGCCTTGGAGTTGGTGTGAAGAACACCGTAGGTCTGGAGATTCTGAAGAATAGGTAAGGAGGCTTGACCTTAAATAGGCGACAGGTGATAGTTACGGGTAGCATACGAGGGCATAGTCACTGGTAGACGGGATTCCCCAGTGGACTACTACTACAACTAACCCATCTCTTTGGGTATGACCTACTTACACTGGGGAATCCCGTCTACCAGTGACTATACCCTCGTCTGCTACCCGTCCCTATCAGCTGTCGCCTATTTAAGGTGAAGCCTTCTTACCTGGTCTTCAGAATCTCCAGACCTACGGTGCTGAATACACCAACTCCAAGACCGAGGGACTGATTACCTCATCTTTTGTATATAGTTCTACTCTCTTCAAATTATGTCCTAGAATTTTGTATTGATAAAGCCACTGGAGGGCGAAACGTCTACTATATAGATACCCAGATGTTGCACATGTGTCTTAATTTCATCTTGTCGGTATTGTATACCATTCTTGTACAACACTTGGGTATATAGAAACGTTTCGCCACACAGTGGCTTCATCAGTCCATACAAAGGAGAATTATGAAGAACAGGAGTAGTTTGAGGTATACGTTCCGCCAAAAGACAGTACTGATGGTTAAGACACAGGTGTACCACTGGATATCTTGGGTATGGCCAATAAAAGTTGCAGATGCAAGGTTCTGAAGCTTGGGAGTGTCCATAACCCAAGCACTTATAAGTTAAATAACGTAGAACTTAGCCATACAGATTGAGAAAAGGACTTGGGGGTGATGGTAAGCAGCAACCTTAAACCAAGACAGCAATACCTAAGCGTACGTAATAAGGCAAACAGATTACTGGGATTTATATCAAGAAGTGTAAGCAACAGAAGTCCAGAGGTTATATTACAGCTTTATACATCGTTAGTAAGGCCTCACCTAGATTACGCAGCTCAGTTCTGATCTCCATATTACAGAATGGATATAAATTCGTTAGAAAGCATTCAGCGTAGAATGACTAAATTAATCCATAGCATTAGAAATCTTCCGTATGAAGAAAGATTGAAAACCCTTAAATTACATTCACTTGTAAGACGAAGAATGAGGGGAAACACGATCGAGGTATACAAGTGGAAAATGGGTATTAACAAAGGGGATATAAATAAGGTCTTGAGGATATCTCTCCAGGAGAGAACCAGCAATAATGGATTCAAATTAGATAAGTTTAGATTGGGCAAATATCCTGTTAGTGGGATGGATTGTGAAGGACATGCCTAGTATGGGCCAACAGGCCTGCTGCAGTGTTCCTTCTTTCTTATGAACATGTGACTCATGCCTCAATTCGAAGGTATTATAAATATGATCAATGACAGTACTGGTCAGTAGCAGTCTTCACTAAGTGCAAATTCTGTCGACAGCATTAGACATTATGACTCAACCTCTGAGAGCACATACAGCTCAACCAACTGATCAGACGTTCCTTAAAAAGAAGCTGCGACTAACATTCCTAAATTGTTTTTGAAGTCTAGACATCAAGTCTGGCGCACCTTGGACACTTATTAAATAATGTTTATATGAAGGTAGTGCGGACATAAACAATGTTGCATAAATATAGTTTGCGGCAGTATTGCATGTCACAACGATGAAGGGGAGGTAAGCCTCAACAATGTGGCTCTTCTACCATTAACCTTATTATTGAATTCAAGGGGAAGCGCTAAACCGTAGGAGTCACACGTCTGGGGAATGGGATGAAATCAGGCTTCAACTGAGAAAGAGGATTTTAACTTAAAATTCCTCGTACTAAGAGCCCTTCACCAGCATCAAGACTCTTCCTTGAAGGGTCTGTCCTTAATTACGTACATGCCAGTGGTGGCCGCTCCCAGCAGGTGCCGCACGTGGCTAATTTCTCAAGTTCTGCCCCCGAGGGAAGGGTTTCTTGAGCAGCCCACCTCTCAGTCAGCGAACAAACCACCAGAAAAACAGTACCTTACCAGCTCATGTAGTTGACACTCTACTGGCGATATCAACACCATCTGTGAGGAATGCTGCTGTAATATTTAGACGATTTTTGTTTTACAATAACATCATCCTTATCTCCAGGTTTCATTTCCTTTACAAGTCACCATTACAATAAAGAGGTCGATGTAAAGGTGAGCCCTGAACGTTAAGAAGAGAACAGGGTACAAGTTCCTGCAGACCGATGTCAAGGTGTGGGCCAGAAGGAAGTACAGTAACTACTAGGAGAAGGAGAGGAAGTACAGTAACTACTAGGAGAAGGAGAGGAAGTACAGTAACTACTAGGAGAAGGAGAGGAAGTACAGTAACTACTAGGAGAAGGAGAGGAAGTACAGTAACTACTAGGAGGAGGAGAGGAAGTACAGTAACTACTAGGAGAAGGAGAGGAAGTACAGTAACTACTAGGAGAAGGAGAGGAAGTACAGTAACTACTAGGAGAAGGAGAGGAAGTACAGTAACTACTAGAAGAAGGAGAGGAAGTACAGTAACTACTAGAAGAAGGAGAGGAAGTACAGTAACTACTAGGAGAAGGAGAGGAAGTACAGTAACTACTAGGAGAAGGAGAGGAAGTACAGTAACTACTAGGAGAAGGAGAGGAAGTACAGTAACTACTAGGAGGAGGAGAGGAAGTACAGTAACTACTAGGAGAAGGAGAGGAAGTACAGTAACTACTAGGAGAAGGAGAGGAAGTACAGTAACTACTAGGAGAAGGAGAGGAAGTACAGTAACTACTAGGAGAAGGAGAGGAAGTACAATAACTACTAGGAGAAGGAGAGGAAGTACAGTAACTACTAGGAGAAGGAGAGGAAGTACAGTAACTACTAGGAGAAGGAGAGGAAGTACAGTAACTACTAGGAGGAGGAGAGGAAGTACAGTAACTACTAGGAGAAGGAGAGGAAGTACAGTAACTACTAGGAGAAGGAGAGGAAGTACAGTAACTACTAGGAGAAGGAGAGGAAGTACAGTAACTACTAGGAGAAGGAGAGGAAGTACAGTAACTACTAGGAGAAGGAGAGGAAGTACAGTAACTACTAGGAGGAGGAGAGGAAGTACAGTAACTACTAGGAGAAGGAGAGGAAGTACAGTAACTACTAGGAGGAGGAGAGGAAGTACAGTAACTACTAGGAGAAGGAGAGGAAGTACAGTAACTACTAGAAGGAGAGGAAGTACAGTAACTACTAGAAGGAGAGGAAGTAGAGTAACTACTAGGAGGAGAGGAAGTAGAGTAACTACTAGGAGGAGAGGAAGTAGAGTAACTACTAGGAGAAGGAGAGGAAGTACAGTAACTACTAGGATAAGGAGAGGAAGTACAGTAACTACTAGGAGAAGGAGAGGAAGTACAGTAACTACTAGGAGAAGGAGATGAAGTACAGTAACTACTAGGATGAGAGGAAGTACAGTAACTACTAGGAGAGGAAGTACAGTAACTACTAGGAGGAGAGGAAGTACAGTAACTACTAGGAGGAGAGGAAGTACAGTAACTACTAGGAGAAGGAGAGGAAGTACAGTAACTACTAGGAGAAGGAGAGGAAGTACAGTAACTACTAGGAGAAGGAGAGGAAGTACAGTAACTACTAGGAGAAGGAGAGGAAGTACAGTAACTACTAGGAGGAGAGGAAGTACAGTAACTACTAGGAGGAGAGGAAGTACAGTAACTACTAGGAGGAGAGGAAGTACAGTAACTACTAGGAGAAGGAGAGGAAGTACAGTAACTACTAGGAGAAGGAGAGGAAGTACAGTAACTATTAGGAGAAGGAGAGGAAGTACAGTAACTACTAGGAGAAGGAGAGAAGTACAGTAACTACTAGGAGAGAGGAAGTACAGTAACTACTAGGAGGAGGAGAGGAAGTACAGTAACTACTAGGAGGAGAGGAAGTACAGTAACTACTAGGAGGAGAGGAAGTACAGTAACTACTAGGAGAAGGAGAGGAAGTACAGTAACTACTAGAAGGAGAGGAAGTACAGTAACTACTAGAGAAGGAGAGGAAATACAGTAACTACTAGAGGAGTGAAGGAGGAAGTACAGTAACTACTAGGAGGAGAGGAAGTACAGTAACTACTAGGAGGAGAGGAAGTACAGTAACTACCAGGAGAAGGAGAGGAAGTACAGTAACTACTAGAAGGAGAGGAAGTACAGTAACTACTAGGAGAAGGAGAGGAAGTACAGTAACTACTAGGAGAGGAAGTACAGTAACTACTAGAAGGAGAGGAAGTACAGTAACTACTAGAAGGAGAGGAAGTACAGTAACTACTAGGAGAAGGAGAGGAAGTACAGTAACTACTAGAAGGAGAGGAAGTACAGTAACTACTAGGAGAAGGAGAGGAAGTACAGTAACTACTAGGAGAAGGAGAGGAAGTACAGTAACTACTAGGAGAAGGAGAGGAAGTACAGTAACTACTAGGAGAAGGAGAGGAAGTACAGTAACTACTAGGAGAAGGAGAGGAAGTACAGTAGCTACTAGGAGAAGGAGAGTAAGTACAGTAACTACTAGAAAGAGAGGAAGTACAGTAACTACTAGGAGAAGGAGAGGAAGTACAGTAACTACTAGGAGGAGAGGAAGTACAGTAACAACTAGGAGAAGGAGAGGAAGTACAGTAACAACTAGGAGAAGGAGAGGAAGTACAGTAACAACTAGGAGAAGGAGAGGAAGTACAGTAACAACTAGGAGGAGAGGAAGTACAGTAACTACTAGGAGAAGGAGAGGAAGTACAGTAACAACTAGGAGAAGGAGAGGAAGTACAGTAACTACTAGGAGAAGGAGAGGAAGGAAAGAACAAAAATAATCGTTGACATCATGAAAAAAATATGAAATTAAAACAATTTTCTGTGTCAGAGAATACATTTATAAGAAGGAAGAATACATCACATATATAGGATGTACAGAACTACAGGAAGGAGAAACCGGAAGACAAACACACTGGATGCCGAAGAACACACACACACTAGGAGAAAGAACAACACACACTGGATGCCACAAGAACACATACACTGGATGCCAGACAAAACAACACACTGGATGCACAAGACACTATACACTGGATGCCACAAGAACACACACACATGAATGCCAACAAGCAACACACACATGGATGCACGAGCAACACACACACACTGGATGCCACAAGCAAACACATACACTGGATGCCAAAGCAAACACACATACACTGGATGCCACAAGCACACACTACACTGGATACCGCAAGCAACACACACACTGGATGCCATAAGCAACACACACACACTGGATGCCACAAGCAACACACACACACTGGATGCCACAAGCAACACACATACACTGGATGCCACAACAACACACACACACACTGGATGCCACAAGCAACACACATACACTGGATGCCACAAGCAACACACACACACACTGAATGCCACAAGCAACACACACACTGGATGCCACGAGCAACACACACACACTGGATGCCACAAGCAACACACATACACTGGATGCCACAAGCAACACACATACACTGGATGCCACAAGCAACACACATACACTGGATGCCACAAGCAACACACACACACTGGATGCCACAAGCAACACACACACTGGATGCCACGAGCAACACACACACACTGGATGCCACAAGCAACACACATACACTGGATGCCACAAGCAACACACATACACTGGATGCCACAAGCAACACATACACTGGATGCCACAAGCAACACACATACACTGGATGCCACAAGCAACACACATACACTGGATGCCACAAGCAACACACATACACTGGATGCCACAAGCAACACACACACTGGATGCCACGAGCAACACACACACACTGGATGCCACAAGCAACACACATACACTGGATGCCACAAGCAACACACATACACTGGATGCCACAAGCAACACATACACTGGATGCCACAAGCAACACACATACACTGGATGCCACAAGCAACACACATACACTGGATGCCACAAGCAACACACACACACTGGATGCCACAAGCAACACACACACTGGATGCCACGAGCAACACACACACACTGGATGCCACAAGCAACACACATACACTGGATGCCACAAGCAACACACATACACTGGATGCCACAAGCAACACATACACTGGATGCCACAAGCAACACACATACACTGGATGCCACAAGCAACACACACACACTGGATGCCACAAGCAACACATACACTGGATGCCACAAGCAACACACACACTGGATGCCACAAGCAACACACACACACTGGATGCCACAAGCAACACACACACACTGGATGCCACAAGCAACACATACACTGGATGCCACAAGCAACACACTACACTGGATGCCACAAGCAACACACACCCCTGGATGCCACAAGCAACACAAAACCTGGATGCCACGAGCAACACACACACACTGGATGCCACAAGCAACACACATACACTGGATGCCACAAGCAACACACATACACTGGATGCCACAAGCAACACATACACTGGATGCCACAAGCAACACACACACTGGATGCCACGAGCAACACACACACACTGGATGCCACAAGCAACACACATACACTGGATGCCACAAGCAACACACATACACTGGATGCCACAAGCAACACACATACACTGGATGCCACAAGCAACACATACACTGGATGCCACAAGCAACACACATACACTGGATGCCACAAGCAACACACATACACTGGATGCCACAAGCAACACACATACACTGGATGCCACAAGCAACATACATTCCAGCAAGCAGCAAGTATATTTGTCATTTCTCATGCAGGAGACTTGAAACAAAAATGTTTCAACACAGAAAATGGAAGACATTAGGAAGGAGACCCTCCGGAAGGAGCGCTGAAAAACCTTGTGGTTCAGAGTGCTCTGTAAATATTTAAAACTTTCTTCCCCCCTGGAGGCCGCAATGGACCAACTTACCCAGAACTCGAGGTCAATAGTGACAGTCTCGCAGGTGCCGTTCTCCCTCACCACAGAGGTAGGGCTGAGGTAGCGCAGCATAGCGTCGCCTCTCATGGCTGCTACCACTTCGGTATACCACTCCTGCAGTAGCAGCTGATCACCGGCGGTGTTCTCAGCGTCAGGAGGATTGCAAGAGCACTCGTTTGTCAACGCTTGCAACAGCTGAGGACCAGAGGAGCTCACAGCGTCAGGATTACAGTTGCCCTTGTTGGTCCACTCCTGCAGCAGCTGAGGACCTGAAGAACTCTCAGCGTCAGGATTACAGGAACCCTCGTATATCCACTCCTGCAGTAGCTGAGGACCTGAAGAGCTCTCAGCGTCGGGAGGCGTGCAGCAGCCCTCCTTGGTCCACTCATGTACTAGCTGAGGACCCGAGGAACTCTCAGCGTCAGGAAGCGTGCAGCAGCTCTCCTTGGTCCACTCCTGCAGCAGCTGAGGATCTGAGGAACTCTCAGCGTCAGGAAGCGTGCAGCAGCCCTCCTTGGTCCACTCCTGCAGCAGCTGAGGACCAGAGGAGCTCTCAGCGTCGGGAGGCGTGCAGCAGCTCTCCTTGGTCCACTCCTGCAGCAGCTGAGGACCTGAGGAACTCTCAGCGTCAGGAAGCGTGTAGCAGCCCTCCTTGGTCCACTCCTGCAGCAGCTGAGGACCAGAGGAGCTCTCAACGTCAGGAAGCGTGCAGCTGCAGCTGCCCTCCTTGGTCCACTCCTGCAGCAGCTGAGGACCTGAGGAAGTCTCAGCGTCAGGAGGCGTGCAGCAGCGCTCTACTTGGGGTGTCCATGGTGGTGCTGCCTCCCCCGTGGCGGCTCACGGAGGAAGGTGCTCCTAAACGCCTCTAGTGAACTCAACCTCTTCCCTGCACCCAACCATCGCTTCAACACAACCACTCTCTTGCAACCATCGCTTCAACACAACCTTGCAACCATTTTCTACACTTTCATTTGTTCACTATTATCCACTTTATATATTTTCGTCTACGTCAGTTTATCACTCTTTCTCATTACTATTTTTCATTATTTCAAAGTTGATAAATGTTCTTCAGATTTCCTTTACAAAAATATAACTTGCACCAAAGATTATTTTATCACATTCATATCACAGTTTCTTATTTAAGGATGTTCTAAAGTTCTTTAACACTCACAGTAAGATCCAGTTCTGCAAATGATTTCAATCAGTAGAGATTGCCCTCAGAGATAAGAACATACATTGTCACTTGTAAAAATATAAGCAATAACTCTAAACCACCTTTGAACCTTCCTAAACCCATCAAGAATCTCCCTAACCCTCCATTAACTTTTTAAAGTCATAAAGAATTCTATTGAGTCATCATGAACTCTCCAGCAGTCGACTATTAACCTTGACATGCCTCTCAAATACAAGCTTTTAGAAGGCGTCAACACACACACCTGATGTCAGGGAGCCATCAGTATCAGAAATACGTATCTGTATCTTCTCACCCCAGAATTACTTCTCAGAGATATTATTCAAGCTGTCTCTACACAGCTAAAGATACGGCAAAAATGTTAGAAGGATTTCACCTGACGCCACGTTGAAGCAAATTATACGTCGAAAATATCCTCGTTGTCGCCGTAATTCAGGCCAGACTTGGCACAGCTTGCTACACCTGGCACCCGAGACGCACCTCACCCATCGTTGTTGCTACCTTGCTCATCTTTTATGCAAATAAAACAGCCAATTACAAAGCTAAAGAACGTTCCCACAAGACAACATTAGCAGACAGTAACTGAACAGCCAAAACAATAGCACAAACACGCGTAGCAGCGTGTGAACAATTTACTGCTCTCAGCCCCAACAATAATACAAACACACAAGACAATGATATCAATCCTCACCACTAGAGAGGAAAGACTAATAACAAGAAAAAAATCACTTCCACCTCCACACTGTTTATTGGAAAGTCAATAAAACGGGTTTGTGTTTTATTAGGAGGAACGAAGAGGGCAAGAAGATGCACAAAATATTATTTTGCCATGAAACTCTCACAAACTGATTAAAGGTGAGTGGGTTTGTCTCTCTCTTACGTAAGTTACTTAAAAGCTGGCCAAGATGGTCTACTAGGCCTACTGCAGAGCTTCTCCATTCTTAGGCTGCGACATTCTCCACACCCCAGCAGCAGATCTGGCATTGGTGGTATGTATATATATATATATATATATATATAAAATATATATATATATATATATATATATATATATATATATATATATATATAGTATGTGTGTGTGTGTGTGTGTGTGTGTGTGTGTGTTGTGTGTGTAGTGTGTGTATGTGTGTGTGTGTGTGTGTGTGTGTGTGTGTACTGAACCCTGGACAGGTGGTGCAACACTGTACGTCACTTTAAACACACCCACAACACAGGCGCACCCGCGCACACACAAAAAGAAAACGAACTCACACTAACATTAAAGTATGATAAAGGAAGAGCATAAAAAACACACTACTCAAGGGACTATATAGAATAAATAAAGAAGGTTATTTGAGATACAGGGAAGAACCAGGAGACACAGGAGGTAGATGAAGACATACATGAACCACAAACATCTTGCCGCTTGGTGATATCAATCTAAGAAATACAAAATGGAAGAATGCAGCAAATAATGCAGTAGCAGAAATAATCCCTGAAGGCAGCTCAGTCACACACACATGAGCTGCTGAATTTCTGCAATAAACACACACTAAGCCAGTAGATAGTGGAGCCAACAAGACTGGAGATCACATTTAACCATATTTTCACAAATAATGAGGACCTGGTAAGAAACATAATAAAAAAAAAAACTAATTCTGATCACAATTTAATCGAAGTCCAGACCTACATGCACAGGAGTCCTGATCAGCAAAATGCATACAGCTATGAGGGTACCTTTACTAAATTCAACTTCAACAACAAGAACATCAACTGGGATCTGGTAAACTATGTCCTAAACGAAACATGTTGGGAAGATATCTTAAATTACATGGACCCTAACCAGTGCCTTGAAAAGATGTACTTCCTGGTATATGAAGTATACTCAAGGCATATTCCCCTAAGAAAAAAAAAGAGAAGTAAACTGGAGAGAGAGAGACGCTCCCTCTACAGGAGAAGGCGAAGAATCACTGAGCTCCTCAAGAATGCCGGATTATCTGAAACACGGAAGCAAGCGGTAACCAGGGAAGTAGAAAATATTGAGCTTAAGAGGACTCATACAGGATCCGGGAGATTCAAGAGCTAAAAGCGATTAGTGAGATTGAAAGAAATTTAAAATATTTTTTTTCATATGCCAAAAAGAAGGCAAAAACCACATCTAGTATAGGGCCCCTGCTCAGACAAGACGGATCCTACACAGGTGACAACAAAGAAATGAGTGAGATACTGAAATCTCAATACGACGCTGTGTTTAGCAAACCACTAATCAGTCTAAAGATAGACAATCCAATTTTTTTTTCATGAACCTCAAAACCCTGTCAATATATGCCAAATTTCTGACATAACCCTAACTCCACTAGACATTGAGAAAACCATTGACAACATGCCCATGCACTCAGCCCCAGGCCCAGACTCATGGAACTCTGTGTTCATTAAGAACTGCAAGAAACCCCTCTCGCGGCTCTAAGTATGCTATGGAGAAGGAGCATACACACAGGTGAGATTCCATAGTCACTAAAAACAACAAATATAGCCCCACTCCATAAAGGTGGCAGAAAAGCAATAGCTAAGAACAATAGGCCAATAGTTCTAACATCCCACATCATAAAAATCTTGAAAGAGTTCTAAGAAGTAGGACTGCAAACCACTTGGATTCCTAACAACTGCACAATCCAGGGCAACATGGGCTCAGAGCAGGTCTCTCATGCCTCTCGCAACTACTGGATCACTATGATATGGTCTTGGATGCACTGGAAAACAAACAAAATGCAGATGTAGTATACACAGACTTTGCAAAAGCCTTTGACAAGTGCGATCATGGTGTAATAACACAATATGCGTGCTAAATGGATCTTCAACTTTCTAACCAATCGAACACAAAGTAGTGGTAAACAGAATTAAATCGGAAGCTGCCATAGTTAAGAGCTCTGTTCCACAAGGCACAGTACTCGCCCCTATCCTGTTCCTCATCCTCATAAAAGACATAGACAGAGATGTAAACCATAGCACCGTATCATCCTTTGCAGATGATACTAGGATCTGCATGAGAGTGTCATCCATTGGGGACAAGGTAAATCTTCAAGAAGATATAAACCAAGTTTTTCAATGGGCAACAGAGAACAATATGATGTTCAATGAAGACAAATTCCAACTACTCTGTTATGGAAAACTGGAGGAAATAATAGTTAGAACTGAGTATACTACAAACTCTAATTACACAATAGAGTGGAAGAGTAATGTGAAGGACCTGGGAGTGGTAATGTCCGAAGATCTCACCTTCAAGGACCACAACAATGCCACTATCACATCTGCGAGGAAACTGATAGGATGGATAATGAGAACATTCAAGACAAGAGATGCCAAGCCAATGATGATCCTTTTTAAATCACTTGTTCTCTCTAGGCTGGAATACTGCTGTACATTAACATCTCCATTCAAGGCAGGTGAAATTGCAGATCTAGAGTATGTGCAGAGAACCTTTACTGCACGTATAAGTTCCATCAAACACCTTAACTACTGGGAACGCCTGGAAGCACTTGACTTGTACTCACTGGACCGCAGGCGAGAGAGATACATCATAATCTACACCTGGAAGATCCCGGAGGGACTGGTCCCTAATCTGCACACAGAAATCACTCACTACGAAAGCAAAAGACTTGGCAGGCGATGCAACGTACCCCCAGTGAAAAGTAAGGTCACCATTAGTACACTAAGAGAAAACACAATAAGTGTCCGGGGCCCAAGACTGTTCAAGAGCCTCCCACCAGTCATAAGGGGAATTACCAATAGACCCCTGGTTGTCTTCAAGAGGAAGCTGGACAGATACCTAAAGTCAAAGCCGGATCAGCCGGGCTGTGGTTCGTACGTTGGACTACGTGCGGCCAGCAGTAACAGCCTCGTCGATCAGGCCCTGATCCACCAGGAGGCCTGGTCATGAGCCGGGTCGCGGGGGCGTTGATCCCTGGAATACCCTCAAGGTAGGTAGGAACCAGGAGACACAGGTGGTAGATGAAAACACACACGGTGTTCAGAGGGAAGGTGTTCAACACCCTGAGACTGTGCATTGTTCTGCAGGACAAACACGACAAACTAGGTGATACCTAAGTGGTGGAGCCCAAGAACTAGAGCTCAGCACCAACAAACACAGGTTAATACTATGTAAACATCCAACAGATCCATCTTCATCCCTTCCTTCAAGGATGGAACCTGCTGAAAGGTTCTTGATCCAAAAAGAATTGATTAGGGGTTTACATGAGAGTTCCTACAAGAGTAGTTTACAGTAGTGTTCCTGCAGATAGGCTGACAGTAGTGTCCCTACAGAGGGGCTGACAGTAATGTCCCTACAGAGGGGCTGACAGTAGTGTCCCTACAGAGGGGCTGACAGTAGTGTCCCTACAGAGAAGCTGACAGTAGTGTCCCTACAGAGAAGCTGACAGTAGTGTCCCTACAGAGGGGCTGACAGTAGTGTCCCTACAGGGGGCTGACAGGAGTGTCCCTATAGAGGGGCTGACAGGAGTGTCTCTACAGAGGGGCTGACAGGAATGTCCATACAGAGGGGCTGACAGGAGTGTTCCTACAGAGGGGCTGACAGGAGTCTCTTTATAGAGGGGCTGACAGGAGTGTCCCTACAGAGGGGCTGACAGGAGTGTCCCTACAGAGGGGCTGACAGGAGTCTCTTTATAGAGGGGCTGACAGGAGTGTCCCTACAGAGGGGCTGACAGGAGTGTCCCTACAGAGGGGCTGACAGGAGTGTCCCTACAGAGGGGCTGACAGGAGTGTCCCTACAGAGGGGCTGACATGAGTGTCCCTACAGAGGGGCTGACAGGAGTGTCCCTACAGAGGAGCTGACAGGAGTGTCCTACAGAAAACTACTTTCACCAGGAAGGACTTGGGGTCCTGACGCCAGGAAAAATTCAACCTGTCTGGACGATAATTTGACCCTTTTTCCAGCTGGACGACTTCACCCTTCCACGCGACACTAGACGACTTCACCCTTCCACGCGACACTAGACGACTTCACCCTTCCACGCGACACTAGACGACTTTACCCTTCCACGCGACACTAGACGACTTTACTCTTCCACGCGACACTAGACGACTTTACTCTTCCACGCGACACTAGACGACTTTACCTTCCACGCGACACTAGACGACTTCACCCTTCCACGCGACACTAGACGACTTTACCCTTCCACGCGACACTAGACGACTTTACCCTTCCACGCGACACTAGACGACTTCACCCTTCCACGCGACACTAGACGACTTTACCCTTCCACGCGACACTAGACGACTTCACCCTTCCACGCTTCCACGCGACACTAGACGACTTTACTCTTCCACGCGACACTAGACGACTTTACCCTTCCACGCGACACTAGACGACTTTACTCTTCCACGCGACACTAGACGACTTTACCCTTCCACGCGACACTAGACGACTTTACCTTCCACGCGACACATAGACGACCTTTACCCTTCCACGCGACACTAGACGACTTTACTCCTTCCACGCGACACTAGACGACTTTACCCTTCCACGCGACACTAGACGACTTTACTCTTCCACGCGACACTAGACGACTTTACCTTCCACGCGACACTAGACGACTTTACTCTTCCACGCGACACTAGACGACTTTACCCTTCCACGCGACACTAGACGACTTTACTCTTCCACGCGACACTAGACGACTTTACTCTTCCACGCGACACTAGACGACTTTACCCTTCCACGCGACACTAGACGACTTTACTCTTCCACGCGACACTAGACGACTTTACTCTTCCACGCGACACTAGACGACTTTACTCTTCCACGCGACACTAGACGACTTTACTCTTCCACGCGACACTAGACGACTTTACTCTTCCACATGACAATTTCTCTGCAACCACTTATATTTTTTGTCAACATGGTAATTCCTAAAGCCGATATTTCACACTATGGGTGAACAAAATAATATTTAAGGAATATGAGTGGTATATTTTTTTTGAGTAGGGGGGGGGAGTTAGGTACGTAGAATACAATCTCCTCCCCTTCATCAAGAAATACGGTACTTACCAAATTATGAGGGATGGCCAGTCCCTGGACCAATTATAATTATATTAGAGAGGCAGATACTTATCTGCCTCTCTAATATTCTGACTACCCTACACAGGATGAATATGGAGGTGCATAATTAAACTACTAAACAAACTCTGGTCAAGTTTAAAATATTTAGCCAAAAAATGAAGATGTATAGCATATTAGGTATCCACACCCGCACATACATACACAAACCTAACAATAGTTATTAATAAATAAGCTGTTAAAAATAGTTAATAAACACAATATTCACCAAAACAAATCAGTTACGTAACGTAACCTCGTTTTTCACTGAGTCTAACCCATAAAAGTCTAGCTATTGGGGTACTGAATACAAGGTTACTGATAGCCTCACACATAGTGAATTAACATTATTAAGAAAGTAGCACTAAGCTTCTTTAAATTGAGTTCTTCTTCAGGTTACGAGCAGTTTACTTAGAGATGGTTGAGTGTTCAATGTAAATACACACTGGAATATGCGTATAAAAGTTCATGATGTCATCTCTATATGTAAATACGATTACATTTCCCTGGGTCGTGTCAAGGTAATTTATGTATAACGTGTGTCCAAGGTTGAGAGGAATGCGTAAACATACTGACAAACCAGGGTAAATTAATATGGCCATTCCGTCAGTCAGTATTCTGGGCGGAGGTAAACAATACAGTCTGATATATTAGTCCATACGTGGCTCCACCCATCCTATTTTCTTTTCTCTCCCTTCATCTTCTATTCCCTTCCCTCCTTCCCTCTCTCTTTCCCTGTCTCCTTCCCTCTCTCCTTCACTCTTCTTGCATTAAAATTTCCAAACAGAAGTAAATATGAAAGGGTTATGCATTTTTCAAGGAAATATTTTTTAATAAATTCAAGAATTATTATACTTTTAACACACTGGCTATGTGCTAAGTTACCACCAGGGCTCGTAGCCAATGGTTGGCTAGGTCTGGATAGGCGTAGCTGACCTTATGCACTAGGTCAACCACACCTATCCACTCCACCTTCACCCTAAATAAACGCATACTGTAACAAACATTACACAGAAATACAGGAAGAGAAATTGGCCATAAAGTGGGCCATGTGATATATGGATATTAATAACCAATAAAGCTGTTGTGTTTATTATTATTATTTAAAAGACCGTAGAAATCTTTGAAAAATTATGTCACTAAGGGTACAATGTTTCATATGGATCCCTTAGAGACAAACAGACTGAGACAGGACAGAGGGCACACCGGATAACGACAATCTCACCTCTGGGACACAACAGGTTGCAGAATTGCATCAAGGGTCTTCATCATAAGCCTGCAGGAAATACCAGGCACACAGCTGAGCATGACTCGTGGCCACACCACCACCAACTACTGTATGATTCAAGCTTAGCCTGTACCTCAGACACGACAACACCAGCTACGCGAGAGAGAGAGAGAGAGAGAGAGAGAGAGAGAGAGAGAGAGAGAGAGAGAGAGAGAGAGAGAGAGAGAGGAGAAAGGTTTTTCATGGGAAGCGCTAAACCCTTGGAAAGCAGTCACAATTAATCCAAGGAAAAGGAGAGTACCGTCAATTCCCTGAACCAAGAGACCTTCCCTGGCAGAAAAGAGCCTTTTTAAGGATGAAGGATAGTGAAGTAATGAGAGGGAGTGAGGATGGAGACAGAGGTAATGAGAGGGAGTGGGGATGGAGACAGAGGTAATAAGAGGGAGTGGGGATGGAGACAGAGGTAATGAGAGGGAGTGAGGACGGAGACAGGATTCAAGAAAAAGACAAGCCCAGGTTAGAAATCAGACACGCCAGCCCATTACAAGCTGCCAGGAGGGGGGGGCCCAGGAGCTGAGGTGATCATAACACTTACAAATATATTATTTAATTATTTCTGCCCTAGCCTAACTTAAAATAACGAAAATTTAATTGTGGTCTCTGTTTAGACCGTCGAGATACTGACGCAAAGAAACACGATGGAAAACCAATATTCCAATGTAAAGGTAATTGGAGGATGGACTATAAACAGTAATACTAAATCTAAGATATTTTTTATTATTTTATACGTGTCATATCCTTGTTTCTACGATGTATCCTTTAAAACCTGTGTATTATTTGACATAACATAAATAATGGGGTGGTGGAAGATACTCAAACAGTCTCAAGGAGACATCTCAATATTTTTCCTTCTTCTTTTATTTACCTCTCCGAGGCTATGGGTCCCCACACTTGCACCTAGTGGAGAGGAAGATGATATACTAAAAACAGGGATGAAGAAAAAAGTCTCTCTCCACCCCACGTCCCTCAGTGACAACCATCCAGGCCCAGATCCTCCCTCAAGCCTCACTTGTTTACCTAAGGAAACACTACCCCGCCCTTCATCTGGTGAAATGTGTAAACTACTTAAGATGGCCGCCTTCTGTTACATCTGACTCATAATTGAGGCAGCAACGTTTAGAAATGACTTCCACATTCTCCTTTTACCTCATATAAATACAAGTTCAAGTCCAGCAACTTCAACAGTAGCGTGAGACACACCTATTAATGACACCGTATAAAACATAGTCGGCACTAAAAGGGATAAAATAAAATGGTATGTAAAATCGGAAGTATGGGTGTCCGGAACACCCAACTAGTGCTGACTCCTGAATGAACTAGTTAGATTTCTTGCCATCCAAGAGAACTGAATGATGAAACAATGTCACAGGAATGCCCTTAGAAGACTGAGTAGATCTATCAAAACAATGAACACAGAAAAACATGTTAACGGAGCAGGTGGAGATATGAAGAGTCTGATTGACTGATGTAGTAGTCAGGCTTAGGCTTGGTTACAAGTACTTCTGGTAGTTGGACACACACACACACATGGCCAAACTAAATGCAATGTGGCCAGCCTTATGGTTACTTTCTTGAACACACTGCACTTAATAGTTCACTTACTGGAAATATACGCCAAGGTATCTTATTCATGAAAAGAAGATTACAGAGATATTAAGCAAATATCCTAAATTTGCTTGCAACAGATACGTCAACTGTAAATATAAATCCAGATGTACTACTGTTAACATCTTGTAGGGTCTAGTTCCTAGGCTTTATGTGTACCCAAGTACTCCTGCGATGCCATCCACAGGATGGTTATGTGGTGCGCAATAAATCAGACGTTTCAGAGGCAAAAATCTAAAATCTAAATCATGATACCGTGATAAAAGGACGTCTGGATGTTCCTACGTCCGCCAGACATGTGACACTACTGGTGTTTCCTGCCATTCCCATCGATGACCTTGCTAAAAACATCCCCGAATGTTCATACGTTCGCCAGATACCATGAGACACTAGTGGTGTTTCTTGTGGCACTAGTGGTGTTTCTTGTGGCACTAGTGGTGTTTCTTGTGGTGTAGCCTTGTGTTGCCGTCCCATGTCATAGCTCCCGCAAGGTCTCCAATAACATTCATTGTGTTTCTTGCCTTTTTTTCATTGTTTTCTCAACACTGTTGCATGTTCATTATTCTGATGCATTATGCAACAGCTCAGGGAGAAGAGGCGGAAGGGAGAGGAGGCGGTAAAAACAGGGAAAAGGACGAAGAGGGAGAAGAGGGTGGGGAAAAAGAGAGAAGGTAAATAGAGGAAGTGGAGAGGACGAGTTGAAAAGTGGAATACACACACAAAAAAAATCCCCCGTACACCCAATACATTTTTGAAGGACACTTACTGAGAGACAAACGCAGCCGTCAGTGTCACATTAACTAGCTGGTGCGACACTCTCCAGTCATAAACCACAGTGAAACAAGACTTAAAACAAATATAAAACAGTTATCGCAACGCAGCTGGTCTGAGAAGAAAGACTGTGGTTGTTAACAGTCACCACCACCTGTATGAACAGCTGGACTCACCTGCTGCTTAAACCAGGTACTACTTGTTATTAGTTATTTTACAAGTATAAACACCAGCGCTTGTACTTTACCAACGTGCGTCGATGGTCCACCAGAGTGTATTAATCTATATACTTTATCTTTGAGTTAATATTAACACTAGTAAAGAATGCGTGTGTGCGAAAAGTGAGAAATTTCTTTGAGACAAAAATGAAACGGCGATTTAAAGATGATTGAGTTTGAAGAAATAATTTCTAGTAGACGGGAAAACGACTTGGGAAATTTACTGATTATACTTCAATAAATGTCCATATAAGTTAATAAATCTTTCCTACTTGAAGGACTAGGGCTATGATTCAACTTCCTCCCCCCCCCGTGGTTGTTTTGCATCGCTTGTTCACGATTATATATATAAACCCTATGGCTGAAGAAGGTCTTTAACTGACAGGTCTTTAATACACTGATCTCTCATGCTTTTTCATCTTATGTCCATATTTTTTTTTTTACTTTTCGTCTTCATGACTCTTTAATCTAAGCATGTACGTGTGAGTGTTTATGAAGGATCTCGCAGCTGAGCTGGAGGTGACGCGCCTCTACACAGAGAAGTTTGTCTGCTGATGACATTAACGCTTGGGGGTATCTGATGTTGGCGTGTTATACAGAGTCTAGGGACCATTAAAAACAACATTTGCACAGGAAATTATTATGTTAATTTTTACGTGAAGAATTGTTGAGTTGTGACTTCCTGTCTCCCATGAAGAGAGAGACATACCTACTCCCTTCCTCTTCTATCCATCCACCCTTCACCCATTTGCCGTTTGCCCTCTCTTCCTCTCTCATCCAATCATTCATATGCTCTCGCATCCATGTATGTCCCACCATACCTTAATCTACCCTTTATCTTCGTTTTCCCGCTTTCCTTGGCATAGTGAAGCTAGGTGCTAGCTCGTCTCCTTGGCATGGTGAAGCTAGGTGCTAGCTCGTCTCCTTGGCATAGTGAAGCTAGGTGCTAGCTCGTCTCCTTGGCATAGTGAAGCTAGGTGCTAGCTCGTCTCCTTGGCATGGTGAAGCTAGGTGCTAGCTCGTCTCCTTGGCATGGTGAAGCTAGGTGCTAGATCGTCTCCTTGGCATGGTGAAGCTAGGTGCTAGCTCGTCTCCTTGGCATGGTGAAGCTAGGTGCTAGCTCGTCTCCTTGGCATGGTGAAGCTAGGTGCTAGCTCGTCTCCTTGGCATGGTGAAGCTAGGTGCTAGCTCGTCTCCTTGGCATGGTGAAGCTAGGTGCTAGCTCGTCTCCTTGGCATAGTGAAGCTAGGTGCTAGCTCGTCTCCTTGGCATAGTGAAGCTAGGTGCTAGCTCGTCTCCTTGGCATAGTGAAGCTAGGTGCTAGCTCGTCTCCTTGGCATAGTGAAGCAAGGTGCTAGCTCGTCTCCTTGGCATAGTGAAGCTAGGTGCTAGCTCGTCTCCTTGGCATAGTGAAGCAAGGTGCTAGCTCGTCTCCTTGGCATAGTGAAGCTAGGTGCTAGCTCGTCTCCTTGGCATAGTGAAGCTAGGTGGTATCTCGTCTCCTTGGCATGGTGAAGCTAGGTGCTAGCTCGTCTCCTTGGCATGGTGAAGCTAGGTGCTAGCTCGTCTCCTTGGCATAGTGAAGCTAGGTGCTAGCTCGTCTCCTTGGCATAGTGAAGCTAGGTGCTAGATCGTCTCCTTGGCATAGTGAAGCTAGGTGCTAGCTCGTCTCCTTGGCATAGTGAAGCTAGGTGCTAGCTCGTCTCCTTGGCATAGTGAAGCTAGGTGCTAGCTCGTCTCCTTGGCATAGTGAAGCTAGGTGCTAGCTCGTCTCCTTGGCATAGTGAAGCTAGGTGCTAGCTCGTCTCCTTGGCATAGTGAAGCTAGGTGCTAGCTCGTCTCCTTGGCATAGTGAAGCTAGGTGCTAGCTCGTCTCCTTGGCATAGTGAAGCTAGGTGCTAGCTCGTCTCCTTGGCATGGTGAAGCTAGGTGCTAGCTCGTCTCCTTGGCATAGTGAAGCTAGGTGCTAGCTCGTCTCCTTGGCATAGTGAAGCTAGGTGCTAGCTCGTCTCCTTGCTGTTTGAGGGTGACACTCTCGTGCCCCTCACTGACACTGTACACCCTCACACTGGCATTGTACATCCTTACACTGGTGCTACACCCTCACACGGGCACTATACACCCTCACACTGGTGCTACACCCTCACTGGCACTGTACACCCTCACACTGGCACTGTACACCCTCACGCTTGTGCTACACCCTCACATTGGCACTGTACACCCTCAAACTGGTGCCACACCCTCACACTGGTGCTACACCCTCACACTGGTGCTACACCCTCACACTCGTGCTACATCCTCACACTGCCAGTGTACACCCTCACGCTGACACTGTACACCCTCACAATGGCACTGTATACCCCTCACACTGGTGCTACACCCTCGCACTGGTGCTACACCTTCACACTGGTGCTACGCCCTTGCACTGGCGCTACACCCTCACACTGGCACTACACCCTCGCACTGGTGCTACACCCTCACACTGGTGCTACACCCTCGCACTGGTGCTACACCCTCGCACTGGTGCTACACCCTCACACTGGCACTGTACACCCTCGCACTGGTGCTACACCCTCACACTGGTGCTACACCCTCACACTGGTGCTACACCCTCACACTGGTGCTACACCCTCACACTGGTGCTACACCCTCGCACTGGTGCTACACCCTCACACTGGTGCTACACCCTCACACTGGTGCTACACCCTCACACTGGTGCTACACCCTCGCACTGGTGCTACACCCTCACACTGGTGCTACACCCTCACACTGGTGCTACACCCTCAAGCTCCTGTTTCGCCTCCATTTGTGTGAAACTACTACTTATACAAGGGAGACGCGAGAGAGAGAGAGAGAGAGAGAGAGAGAGAGAGAGAGAGAGAGAGAGAGAGAGAGAGAGAGAGACGGACAAGAGATTAAAACTACATTAAAAACGCCTAAACATGGTGTGAGTCAGCCTGAAGCAACCCACTAGTGTAACCTTAAGAGTGATTTTATCTGAGAAGGTTCAAGCCGTCATTATGTCGCCTCAGTGTTGCCTCAGAGATAATACAGATGAATAAAACATTTACAAAAACTAAAAACACGCTGGAGAGGAAGATGAAATAATGGAAGCAAACGAGAAAAAGTAAGAAAATCTTTTGCAGGTGAAGGACTGGGTGTAGCAAACACCTGAAGTTATGACTTTCTTAATACTAGTCAAGTTCCTAGAACTGTATGTACCTAAGTGCTAATGTCAAGTAAGTGTTAGTGTCAACTTGACTAAGAGAGGAAGTTGGGATGCAGGAACTCGTCAGCCCACGCACAGCCATGGTAGGTGCACACACGCACATACACACACACACACACACACACACACACACACACACACACACACACACACACACACGCACACAAACACACACACACATACATTCTCTCTCTTCTGTGTTCACTGGAAACCACAACTCATAATAGTATGCAACACCAGGGAAGAGGTATTAAGACTTGAAACAGGAGAGGGCGTTATGCAGTGCCTAGCTGCACTCAGCAGTGCCAGTGAGGCAGCACCCTTCTGAAGGACGTCACTACCGCCATCAGTTATTCCTTGAATGATTCGCGTCAGGAACAGATTCTGAGAAGGTATACGTGTTGATTGTTCGGGGATCATCGCTCCCCTTGCCCCCGCGGCTCGCTCTCACATCAGACATAAGGTAATACACTGCAACGAAAACAATTTAAAATGGAAGTCAACACCGAGGTTATCTGTTGAGAACCATCTACTTCTACGTAGATTAAGGACTATCGTGGAGAGAGAGAGAGAGAGAGAGAGAGAGAGAGAGAGAGAGAGAGAGAGAGAGAGAGAGAGAGAGAGAGAGAGAGAGAGAGAGAGAGAGAGAGAGAGGAATGGAAGGAGCAGAGGAAGAAGCAGGCAGCACCTGACTCAGTGGTGTGGTCATGAGAGGAAGCAATGGTGTCAGCTGGGGTGACACACAACACCCACCACAGCCACAGATCACCATGACACTGCCAGCTGCCTTCATATACCCTGCTTGATGACCCCCAACAACTGGTGTCTTCCCGGCTGCATTGACATCCCCTGCATAATGACCCCCTTCCCCAGCAATTGGTCACACCCCAGCAGGTTTGACAACCCCACAAAAAGGTTTCTGTCTTCAAGAGGGACACTGACAAATTCCTCAAGTCAATTCTTGATCTGCTGAGTGTAGACAGCCTGACTGTCTGCATAGACAGCCATGCTGTCTGCCAGCTGAGTTCATATTTCGCGCCATGCTAGTTTCCATAGTTTCCGCCAGAGGGCAAGCCTGTAGGCATACCCATGTGAGTCTGCCTCACCCCTGCCTCACTTGGCGCCCAGACAACTCTCAGTCAACGGCCTACCTCTCCTCGCAAGGGGCATGGCCCTGGGCCATGGCACAGACACGCGCCTGCTACCCGCACCTTTATTACAAATAAAGTAAGAAGCCTCGGAAGACCTTATCATTGCATTCCCGCTACCAAGAACACTCCAAATAACATATAGTTATACGAGCTGTGGTTCTACGTTGGACTGCATGCGGACTTCAGTAACAACCTGGTTCATCAAGACTTGATCCACCGAGAGGCCTGGTCTGGCACTGGGCCGCGGAGGCGTTGACCCCCGGGAGCATGTTTCAGGTATTCCACAATGCAGAACAAGGCAGCAGTAAACTGATTTATCTAAATTTGTTTAATAAAAAAAAGTCACCATTTAACCCAGAATTCATAATCCAATCAACCATCGTTGGTAAATATTACCGTCTCAATCAACCATCGTGGTAAATATTACCGTCTCAATCAACCATCGTGGTAAATATTACGTCTCAATCAACCTTGGTAATCAAGTCTTGAATAACCACGTGGCATCTGACGTCTTAGCACTTGGGCCACAAGTGCCGTCTATCAACCATCGGGAGATCGTTCAATCACATGTATGTAAAATTAGCAGTACAACATTATCTAAATCTTGGTATATAAAATCACCATTTAACCCAGAATTCATAATCCAATCAACCATCGTTGGTAAATATTACCATCTCAATCAACCATCGTTGGTAAATATTACCGTCTCAATCAACCATCGTTGGTAAATATTAGCGTCTCAATCAGTATGTAATTAAGTTTGAGATAAACCCAACGTGGCATCTGACTCTTTGGGCACTTGTGGCACTAAGTGCCACAGATACTTATAATGCCACGGAGTCTGTTCACACATTTATGTATTATTAGACGACAACTTCAAGTAAGTCAATTATGTTAAACGCTTTTCCAAAATTATTAATCTTGGATCATTAAGCGTAACATACATGTGAAAATCAGCTCCCGGAATCTGCACTCCTCAGCTTCTAAACCATAAATAATACATTTACTGCCTATTAAGCAACAAATACTGCAAGTGTTTCGCTACATTACAGCGAAATTATTGACAGCTGATACCTAGTTCTTTATCTTACGTAATTCAAAACAAATTGATGTCATTTGCAGATATATTTCTTTGTATCACATACTATTTAAACAAATTTAATGCCCAAATTTATCAACCACGACTGTAATACACAGTATATATAAAGTCAGAACTTTCAGAGTTGATCTTAATTAGCACAAGATAATGGTGACAAATCACTCTTATTTTTCCGTTGTTAAGTTTGTGAAAAAGTAAGCGTTGACGGTCTGCTTGAATAGAATATTCAGAGTCTGGAGACGCAGTGAACTACAAACATAACAAACTTAACATGTATGCGTATTTTAGCCCAGGAATTTAACACTACGAATGAGCTGAATGAGCAAAACTTGACTCCCTAACACATTCTCTCAAGGTTAACCCACAGAAGATTCCTGCTAACATTAGGAAGATAGATTAAATACTGGCCGAAGTTACGTTTCTCGTGAGAGTTGCTAACGGAGAATAAATTAATTACATAATTATTTTTACCCGACCTTGCTCTCACGGGTTTATCTCAACTCCTTTATTTAGATTTGGCCAACTGGCCCGAGTATCAGTAGAAAACACTGCTTCCTGCAAGGTGTACAACCCTCAAACATTCCCAGCCTCTAAACTAACCTTGCAATAACAAGTGTTTTTACAAGACGAGCAAACCTTGAGGTGCTGTGATCACACAATAAAAAGTTTCGTATAACTGGCGAATCCTGCAGTTAGAGAAGGCAACACGTGGCACCTGTGCCATCCCCTTATTTATTCTCATAGCTGTAATGCCTATAGACTACACGAGGGTCACTAAGGCCACAATCTATACTTTAATCCATAATATAGGGATCACATACAGCTACCTGTGATAACCTGTGACCTGTTTCAAGAGTTTTGCCACACTCACAATCCGTCCTAAGGCCAAGTTTCTCTGATGATTACCTGTTCAACCAAGCTTCTGCTGTTGACGTCCCGCTCGTCTACCTAGCCAACACAGCCTGGTTGATCTTCTAGCACTTCGCAGAGGTAGTAATCCAGTTTGCTACCGAAGACTTTTACACTTGTTTCGCTTATTTGACATCTTCTGGTAGCAGGTTGAATAGTCTTGAACCTCGGAAGTTGACAGTGTTTATTAGGCCGTCCCTACTTTTCACCGGCTCTATTATATACTTCCTCCCACCTCTCTCGCTCCGGTACATTATTATGTGTAGATTTGGGACTATGCTCTCATGATCTTACATGTATATATTATCATATACCTGTCTTTGTTATAGAGAGTGCAATCTAAGTTATTTGAGATCTTCTCTCCAAAACATCACATATATGTGTTTCTGCGAACGCTCAAAACATTACATTTCTTTCTGTGAGGAGGCCACTTACATTGCTTCCTTCTTTATTTATAATTTAAACCTTGGATGTTAACAAAAATGGGAGGGGGGGGGTGATTATTCGGGATGCTTGAGTTATTGGGCTTTATTAGTACTTCTGGTTGTACTGAGGGCTATTGTAGATTTGATATCAGTATGTGCATGTGTACCCCACCAGCCCCATGACTAAGGATCATGTGTCGTTACCTAACCCCACCACCACCAGAGCTCAGGCATATAAATACATAAAACAAGCAGGTAACACCGCTGGTCTCTGATACATCCTCGTGTTTCAGCTGACTAGGCAAATCTCCAATTTCAGGAGCTTCGATGAACCTACTTCATCCAGGCAGCTCTGGGTCAGGCCCTGAAAACTTGCTTTCTGATTTCACATAACTCTAGATTTATGCTGAAACACAATGAAGACAAAGTATACACAAAGAGTATACACACAGAGAAGTATCGCATCCTTGTATACATAGTTTAATTCATATTTTGGGGATTAAAACATTTTTGAATATTAAATGTATAGGTTTAGATTAATGACCTTAGTGCATTCGATAGGCGTTAAATCTAACAAATAACATATGGAGTGCCTTCCCACAGCCTAGTGTCCCGAGCATTAGTTGAGTTGTCACCTAAGAGGACACAGTAACCCATCCCTGACGACCTGACGACAGCTGCTCTGCTCTGCTCACCATGATACACTACCCACCATGATACATAATACCAAACTTTCAGAGTTATTCTTGAACCTAACTGACAGACATGTAGTATCCATGAATTTAACTGGCAGACATATCTTCCGAGGCTCTTGAATGGGCGACAGAAGGAATATAGTTTAACATTAAATTATTTAATCTCATAAATGCCTAATAATTAAGATTTAAACTTGAATATATATTCACTCGTACATGTCTACATGGTATATAATGCGAGGTGTGTATATTCTTTACACTGAGCCTTGTAATACACTCCACTAACACAACCCACATCACCCACCGCCACAACCCAACCTACTCCACTATACCTCATCATCCTACTCATTATCCCCCTAAATTCACTATCCCATCTCCCATCAAACCCCAGCACCCTCTCACCCACCACTCCTCCCACCTCCACAATCCTACCAACCATCCCCCACCTCCATCCAGCTCAACATTCTTTTCATTCAAGAATTTTTTTTTTTTTTATGTAAACATTTAAACTGACTTAAGATGTATGTATGTAGTGTTGAAGATTCTGATCACAAGAAGAAAACAGAAGAAAAACATTAGAACCAGTAGGAGAGACGATTATTATTATTATTATTGTTGTTGTTGTTATGAGAAACAGCAGTGGAGCGAGAAGATAAACGAATGACAAGGTGTGCAAAATTCTAAAATGACTTTGATCAGAAGGATGAGCTGGAAGGAAATGGAGAGAGGGAGAGAGAGAGAGAGAGAGAGAGAGAGAGAGAGAGAGAGAGAGAGAGAGAGAGAGAGAGAGAGAGAGAGAGAGAGAGAGAGAGAGAGAGAGAGAGAGAGCGAGAGCTGTAGCAGTAACTACAAGGCAGGAGCACCTGGTGAACAGGTGGACACTATCGTACAAGGCAGCTACTTAATAAATCAAGTAAAGTGAGAGTAAAGAAAAGCACCGGCAGGGAACAGCACCTTCCTGACAGCCCCGGGCCTGCCATGTTATCACCACCACCTCGCGCTGCTCAACCAGCCATCAACTGAGCTGCTTGAGGCAGCCTGGGCTGCTCAACCAGCCATCAACTGAGCTGCTTGAGGCAGCCTGGGCTGCTCAACCAGCCATCAACTGAGCTGCTTGAGGCAGCCTGGGCTGCTCAACCAGCCATCAACTGAGCTGCTTGAGGCAGCCTGGGCTGCTCAGGCAGATGGGTCTGGGTGATACTATCCATTATATTACTTCATCCACCGCTTCTCATATCCAAAACCTTGTGTGGTATACCTAAGGCCGGTTTCGAGAGTTTTTTCTACCTCGCAGCCCGGCCTATGTTGACCGTCTAGTCAACTAGGCTGTTGGTGTCAGAGGCCTGCAAGACCACGTAGCTATCACAACCTGGATCACTCCCTGGACGATCATGGGGTGATCTTACTGTAGGCAAAGGTTACCCATTATTTCAGAATCGCTCGAATTAACAAAAAAAACGAACTTTAATTTTTGATATTGTCTATACAATTACTACAGAAAAGATAACAGTATTAGAAGAAAAACATGAGATGAGCATTAGTCTCCCTGGTGCTGCGACCTCTGGACACACCAAGACCATACAATGGCACTAAACACCGCAAGTCACCGCTCAACGTCCTTATAAGATAGCTCAGGGGTCAGGAGCTTCGATGAACCATAGGGACCAGGAGCTATGAATCGACCCCTGCAACCACAATTAGGTGAGTACACACACACACACACACACACACAAAGGGATGTTTGGAAGTATTTCTTCAGTCATAGAGTTGTCAGGAAGTGGAACAGTGTGGAAAGTGATGTAGTGGAGGCAGGATAAAGCTCATGGAGCAGGGAGAGATTAGACTTAGTAGCGACCATTCAAGAGGCGGGGCCAGGAGCTGTGAATCGACCCCTGCAACCACAATTAGGTAAGTATACACACACACACAAATCAGGAAGGTTCATAGCAACACACATCAATATTACAGACTGTTGCTTGAACAAACCTGGCAGCAGCAGTAATAGAAGCATCAGTACAAGCAGAAAAATCGGTTGCTGCAGCAGCAGCGTCAGTAGAATTTGAGTCAAGTCTAGTTGCACTACAACAGGATGTCGAGAATCCACCTACCAAAGTTGCCTCTCCTCCCACTGTGGCTCTTTCCAGTCTCCACCATCCCACTATTCTTTTCCCTTCATAAACAGTCACAAGACACACAGGTGTCTCTTGGTTGTGAAATGGAGTGGAAACCCGAAGGTACCTAGCACGGAGTGGCACATCTGACTAAGACCCACGTCAGGACACACTTTTCCCAACGAAGCAGCAGCAGCTGTAGCTGCCGCCTCTTTTATACTCTATCTTGTTTTTCCACTCGCTACTAAAAGCATAACGTCAATCAGTCCAGTGGCCTCATTACACAACTACTGGCAAATTCATTTTTACATTATTTTAAAACGAGTGATTATTTATGTTCTAATGAACGATAACAATCTGATTTAAAAGATTACGAAACAACACTGGCTGTGATACACACCACGGTACTTCAGCAACACTGGCTGTGACAACACACCACGGTACCTCAGCAACACTGGCTGTGTCAACACACCACGGTACCTCAGCAACACTGGCTGTGACAACACACCACGGTACCTCAGCAACACTGGCTGTGACAATACACCACGGTACCTCAGCAACACTGGCTGTGTCAACATACCACGGTACCTCAGCAACACTGGCTGTGACACACACCACGGTACCTCAGCAACACTGGCTGTGAAAACACACCACGGTACCTCAGCAACACTGGCTGTGACAATACACCACGGTATCTCAGCAACACTGGCTGTGTCAACACACCACGGTACCTCAACAACACTGGCTGTGTCAACACACACCACGGTACCTCAGCAACACTGGCTGTGACACACCACGGTACCTCAGCAACACTGGCTGTGAAAACACACCACGGTACCTCAGCAACACTGGCTGTGACAATACACCACGGTATCTCAGCAACACTGGCTGTGTCAACACACCACGGTACCTCAGCAACACTGGCTGTGAAAACACCACGGTACCTCAGCAACACTGGCTGTGACAACACACCACGGTACCTCAGCAACACTGGCTGTGTCAACACACCACGGTACCTCAGCAACATTGACTGTGTCAACACACCACGAGTACCTCAGCAACACTGGCTGTGACACACACCACGGTACCTCAGCAACATTGGCTGTGCAACACACCACGGTACCTCAGCAACACTGGCTGTGACACACACCACGGTACCTCAGCAACACTGGCTGTGACAACACACCACAGTACCTCAGCAACACTGGCTGTGTCAACACACACCATTTTACCTCAACAACACTGGCTGTGTCAACACACACCATTGTACCTCAGCAACACTGGCTGTGTCAACACACACCATTGTACCTCAGCAACACTGGCTGTGCCAACACACACCACTGGACCTCAGCAACCCTGGCTGTGCCAACACACACCACTGGACCTCAGCAACCCTGGCTGTGCTAACACACACCACTGGACCTCAGCAACCCTGGCTGTGCCAACACACACCATTGTACCTCAGCAACACTGGCTGTGCCAACACACACCACTGGACCTCAGCAACACTGGCTGTGTCAACACACACCATTGTACCTCAGCAACACTGGCTGTGCCAACACACACCAATGGACCTCAGCAACACTGGCTGTGCCAACACACACCATTGTACCTCAGCAACACTGGCTGTGTCAACACACACCATTGTACCTCAGCAACACTGGCTGTGTCAACACACACCATTGTACCTCAGCAACACTGGCTGTCAACACACACACCATTGTACCTCAGCAACACTGGCTGTGTCAACACACACCATTGTACCTCAGCAACACTGGCTGTGTCAACACACACCATTGTACCTCAGCAACACTGGCTGTGTCAAAACACACCATTTTACCTCAACAACACTGGCTGTGTCAACATACACCATTGTACCTCAGCAACACTGGCTGTGTCAATACACACCATTGTACCTCAGCAACACTGGCTGTGTCAACACACACCACTGCACCTCAGCAACACTGGCTGTGTCAACACACACCACTGTACCTCAGCAACACTGGCTGTGTCAACACACACCACTGCACCTCAGCAACACTGGCTGTGTCAACACACACCACTGCACCTCAGCAACACTGGCTGTGTCAACACACACCACTGTACCTCAGCAACACTGCCTGTGTCAAAACACACCATTGTACCTCAGCAACACTGGCTGTGTCAACACACACTATTGTACCTCAGCAACACTGGCTGCGTCAACACACACCAGCAGTAGTAACTAAGTCTTCCTCTGCAAATGTTGATCCCGTACGTGTGTGTTTATGTAGGCGTGATAAACTAGTTAATTACCGAGTTGAATATGTGGAAGTTGAGCTTCAGCTCATGGGCCCGCTTCTTTGATGCACTTCATACAACGTATCCGTTTACAAGGCTGTGAACTGCTTTACCCTCAACTATATGGTTTCAAAGTCCATTCCACTTCTTTACTACACAAACTTTATAAGTGTTTCTTGACGTACTTTACATGTGATTTATATGTGACATGTTTCGAGGGGGTTTTCAACCCTTCACTGCCCGGGCTCGGACCAGGCCTCCCTGTTGCCTGGTTAACAAGGCTGTTGCTGTTGGTGGCCTGCTAGTCGACATCCTATGGCAAAGTTCTGCCTTGTCGACCCTATATATTTCCCAAGGTATCTTGTATGTAGTGATTATGACTCCTCTTGTTCGCCGTTCGTCCTGCGTCATGAGGCTCACGTGTGTGTGTACTCACCTAGTTGTGGTTGCAGGGGTCGATTCACAGCTCCTGGCCCCGCCTCTTCACTGGCCGCTACTAGGTCACTCTTCCTGCCCATAAGCTTTAACGTACCTCTTCTTAAAGCTATGTATGGATCCTGCCTTCACTACATCGCTTCCCAAACTATTCCACTTCCTGACAACTCTGTGACTGAAGAAATACTTCATAACATCCCTGTGATTCATCTGAGTCTTCAACTTCCAACTGTGTCCCCTTGTTGCTGTGTCCCATCTCTGGAACATTCTGTCTCTGTCCACCTTGCCAATTCCTCTCGGTATTTTATATGTCGTTATCATGTTCCCCCTATCTCTCCTTTCCTCCAGTGTCGTCAGGTCGATTTCCCTTAACCTCTCCTCGTAGGCCATACCCCTTAGCTCCGGGACTAGTCTTGTTGCAAACCTTTGCACTTTCTCTAGTTTCTTTACGTGCTTGGCTAGGTGTGGGTTCCAAACTGGTGCTGCATACTCCAGTATGGGCCTAACGTACACAGTGTACAGGGTCCTGAACGATTCTTTATTAAGATGTTGGAATGCTGTTCTTAGGTTTGCTAGGCGCCCGTATGCTGCAGCAGTTATTTGGTTGATGTGCGCCTCAGGAGATGTGCCTGGTATTATACTCACCCCAAGATCTTTTTCATTGATTGAGGTTTATAGTCTCTGGCCGCCCCCTAGACTGTACTCCGTATGTGGTCTTCTTTGCCCTTCCCCAATCTTCATGACTTTGCACTTGGTGGTGGTGGTGGTGTGGTGGTGGTGTGTGTGTGTGTGTGTGTGTGTGTGTGTGTTTGCGTGTGTGTGCACGCGCTTGCGCTTGCGCGTGCAATTGCCATTCTGCTTTCATCTTTAGTTATCAAAGCCTGTTGTACCCTGGAGTAACCTTTCAGGCTAAACACACACAAGTCCCTGATCAAATACACACAGGCATACACACACACCAGCAGTATTTACCTCACCAACACCACCACCCTTTTCCTTCACTCCCTTTCCCCTTCCTCTTTCCTATTCTCTCTCTCTCTCTCTCTCTCTCTCTCTCTCTCTCTCTCTCTCTCTCTCTCTCTCTCTCTCTCTCTCTCTCTCTAACATGCACATTGCACTGGCAGCTCTCTTACAAACTTGAGTCATTCACTCTCCCCCACACACACACAACAGAACACAATCACACACAAACACTACAGTGGCTCCCCCACCATCTTCGTCAACACCCACAAGCGTCGTCATTCTCGAGATTACAGATGGAGTCATTTCTGCAGTTCACCCACTCATCGCACGCTTCAAGCTGATTGGATGGAGGCTTAGATCTCTAAACGCTGAGTGGATACCAGTTATGGGATCTAGAAGGTGACTGGGTGACCTATGGTATCTCTAAAAGCCGGCTGGAGTTAAGTTACAGCATCCAATTATTGTTTTTAGCGACCCGCAGAGCCACGTAGTCCTCATTACCTGGCTGATCAGGTACCATACAGGAACCTGTCCAGTTCCTTCATGAAATTTACCTTTGTTCCTGACGGAAGGTTAAAGAGTCTTGAACTTCTGATGTTGGCAGTGCTTTGTAATTGTACATAAAGCTTTTCACAGAGTTTATCCTCTATTTCTTTCTATATCACGAGCTCCATTAAGTTACTTTAGTGTGCAGATAATAGTCTTTCTTTTGTATATATTATAAGATCTCTTTCGTCTCCTCTTCAGTGCTTTGAGACGGTCCCAGGAGTTAAGATGTGATATTGACTCTGCAGGCAATAAACAACCTCTTGTTTAGTTTTCAGCTCTGTCTCCTGCGGGGGCGTTGACCCCCGGAACTCTCTCCAGAGGTGTGATTTACCATGTTTTACTCGACAATGAAACTTTTGCAATATTTGGCTCTCTAGCTCATCTGACACTACTGCTCCATGTTCTTTTCCTTCTGTAAACTGTTAAGGGTGTGTCTTGTATCATGTGCTGCTAGTTTGTAGAGCACAGGATCCAAGCAGCGGCTTCTCTCAATCCGCATGTCACGGTATCCCATGGCACTCGTGCGTGCGTGAGTGTGTGTACTCACCTAGTTGGGGTTGCAGGGGTCGATTCATAGCTCCTGGCCCCGCCTCTTCACTGGCCTCTACTGGGTCACTCTTCCTATTCCATGAGCTTTATCATACCTCTTCTTAAAGCTATGTATGGATCCTGCCTCCACTACATCGCTTCCCAAACTATTCCACTTCCTGTGTACTCACCTAGTTGTGGTTGCAGGAGTCGAGTCATAGCTCCTGGCCCCGCCTCTTCACTGGCCGCTACTGGGTCTCTCTCCCTTCGCCATGAGCCTTATCATACCTCTTCTTAAAGCTATGAATGGATCCTGCCTCCACTTCATCGCTTCCCAAGCTATTCCAATTCCTAACCACTCTCTGACTGAATAAATACTTCCTAACATCCCTGTGATTCATCTGAGTCTTCAATTTCCAGCTGTGCCCCCTAGTTGCTGTGTCCAATCTTTGGAACATTCTGTCTCTGTCCACCTTGTCAATTCCTCTCAGTATTTTATATGTCGTTATCATGTCTGCCCTTACTCTCCTGTCCTCCAATGTCGTCATGTCGATTTCCCTTAACCTCTCCTCGTAGGACATACCCCTTAGCTCCGGGACTAGTCGTGTTGCAAACCTTTGCACTTTCTCTAGTTTTTTTATGTGCTTGGCTAGGTGTGGGTTCCAAACTGGTGCTGCGTACTCCAGTATGGGCCTAACGTACACAGTGTACAGGGTTCTGAACGATTCCTTATTAAGATGTCGAAATGCTGTTCTTAGGTTTGCTAGGCGCCCGTATGCTGCAGCAGTTATTTGGTTGATGTGCGCCTCAGGAGATGTGCCTGGTGTTATACTCACCCCAAGATCTTTTTCCTTGGGTGAGGTTTGTAGTCTCTGGCTCCCTAGACTGTACTCCGTCTGCGGTCTTCTTTGCCCTTCCCCAATCTTCATGACTTTGCACTTGGTGGGGTTGAACTCCAGGAGCCAATTCCTGGACCAGTCCTGCAGCCTGTTCAGATCCCTTTGTAGTTCTGCCTGGTCCTCGTCCGATTGAATCCTTCTCATCAACTTCACATCATCTGCAAACAGGGACACTTCGGAGGTTATTCCTTCCGTCATGTCATTCACAAATACCAGAAACAGCACCGGTCCTAGGACTGACCCCTGTGGAACCCCACTCGTCACAGACGCCCACTCTGACACCTCGCCACGAACCATGACTCGCTGCTGTTTTCCTGACAGGTATTCCCTGATCCATTGGAGTGCCTTCCCTGTTATCCCTGCCTGGTCCTCCAGCTTTTGCACTAATCTCTTGTGTGGAACCGTGTCAAACGCCTTCTTACAGTCCAAGAAAATGCAATCTACCGACACCTCTCTCTCTTTCTAGGTGTTCCACCACTCTTCTCCTGATAATCTTCTCCATGACTTTGCATACTATACATGTCAGTGACACTGGTCTGTAGTTAAGTGCTTCATGTCTGTCTCCTGTGTGTGTGTGTGTGTGTGTGTGTGTGTGTGTGTGTGTGTGTGTGTGTGTGTGATGTATGGCCTCCCACACATGAACGTGCCACTATTTACTCTCCCAGTTCCGTCTTCTGTTATGGTCTTCTGCAAAGTTCTTGTCATAACGTCTCGTACGTCAGCCTCTCCATCATAACTGTTTACGAGGCTGCGTCAGTACTTCTGCGACGCACATTACTGCGCGATCTGCTCAAGTAATTTTGCAGCGCACATCGCACTGGGATCTGGTCATCCCAGCACCACAACCTGCTGCTGGATCTGCTCAAGTACTTCTGCCACAAGAGTGGCTGTTGAACTAATTCACCTCTTTTGGCAAAACAAGCGACTCAGGACTCTACTGAAGTATGTTCGCTACACAACCCAACACAAAATCCTCACCGAATATCATATCTGACTAAATCCGTCTAAAGAAACGAGCAGCTCACATTACTAGAAATGAATAGACCTAGCTAGTACCTACCTACCTACCTACCGGGTGATAAGTTTCAACGGTTTCTGGAAAACTCTTGAGCCACTGGTCTCAAACTTTCTCATCGAAATCAGATCTGGCAAAGCAACTCAAGTGAAAAAGAAATAGTGCAATGAATACACTAAGAGAAAACTTAATCAATCATTCACCTGGAGGCCTGGTATGAGGCCTGGTATGAGGCCTGGTATGGGGCCTGGTATGGGGCCTGGTATGAGGCCTGGTATGGGGCCTGGTATGGGGCCTGGTATGGGGCCTGGTATGAGGCCTGGTATGGGTCCTGGTATGGGTCCTGGTATGGGGCCTGGTAAGAGGCCTGGTATGGGGCCTGGTAAGGGCCTGGTATGGGGCCTGGTATGGGGCCTGGTCACGGTAACGGCGACTCCTAAATCGTCTTCGAGTGTGAAGCAGCTATCATACCCGCCATGGAGCTGTCTTTTTAAAACTATGTATGGATGTTTGTGTGTGTGTGTGAGAGAGTGAGAGAGAGAGAGAATGTGGGGGAGGGGGTTACTTTTTTCTGACGTTCGGGAAAATGAAGGGAAGGGAAAGGAAAGGAAGGGGAGAGAAGCAGAGGGAATGGAAGGGAAGGAGAGTGGAGGGGAGGGGAGGGGGATGACCGTCCTCAGCACCAAAACAAACACCCACAATTATCACCCTTTCTCCCACCCCTAACCACAGACTTTCCCCTCACCAAGCTCTCACCCCTCAACACAATTCCCCACCAACAGCAGTTTGTTCACTCCACCGCAAACACACGTAGAGAAGTTTAAGCTCCCTCTTGTGAGGGGCTGAACACCCCTGTGTGGAGAGCCGAACAGATATTCACCAGAAGAATTATTGTTGAAGTAGTGAACTGAGCTTCAAGTACTAGAAGGATTTTAAGCGGCATTTCCGGAGTGCCATGACTTCAGAATCCCAGGAAACGTTTGCTAATAACGCTGAGGCGAACTGTTAAACGTTGAACAATTACAGAGACGTTTACACACGACATTCGAGCGACCTAAAAAATTCTTCATGGCAACTCTGACAAATATCATTCGAGCTAGCCAAAGATACTTTACTAATTACTAAAACGTTTTCAAACAAAATTGAGATGAGCCTGAAATTTCCGAGGGATCACAGGGAAGGTTTTTCCTGACGACAGTAAGGTTGAACTCATGACAAAGTTACTTCCTTGTTGTCCTGGATTATGACCTCTCGACACGGGAAGACTTACCACACCTCCTTCACACACACCTGCCTCAACTAGCTCCTGCGGTTGGCGTTTCCCGCAAGATCTTGCCCGCGGCGCAGCAGTTGCAAACAGTTTTCCGTACGGCTACCTACGACTCTGGTTTTGAGGTTATAAATTACGCGGTTTAACACTTGAAGATAACACTGGTGGTGTTGGAATTGTTGGGTGCTGTAGCCCTTATCTCATTTATTACCATTACTGCGTAAACTTAAATGCACTTCCAGACCTTGGCTTCGAATGGCTCTGAGTTCTACGATTTCAATCTGACTTCTTTTATTAATATTGTACATAGTGTATATATTGGTAACGGAATAGATGGGTAAAGAAATCTAGCCCTTTTTTTTTTCCTTGCTCTTGCTCTACCCTGCTGACTGCTTTGTTTACTGACTTAGTTACGACCAGGAGCTACAGACCTTTCACCTGGCGTTAGAAGTGAGCAAAGTCCCAGGACCGAAATGTTTTCTAATAAATATATTTGATGAAACGTTGGAAGGAGACATTACGTTAAATGTCGTCTGGTCAAAATCACAGAGGAAAATATTGTTAGGAGACCCAGGTATCACGCCTAAGTAGAACAATAGCAATTGATGGGACACGTGGATACGAGCTACGGCGGCCCACCAGCAGCACCAGCCTGGTTGACCAAGCAAGCACCAGACAAGCCTGGCCCAGCACCAAACTCATGGAGTAGGGAAAACTCTCGAAACTCATTAAAGGTATATCACAGGTATGGTACGTGGATACGAGGTACGGGCTGGGTATGTTAATATGATTCGTAGACAAAAGTTACTAGTATAGTTAGTTAATATGGTACGTGAATATGAGCTATGGGTTAAACTGATATGATACGTGAACACTAACTACGGGTTATACTGATAAGGTACTTGAATACTAACTACGGGTTATACTGATAAGGTACTTGAATACTAACTACGGGTTATACTGATAAGGTACTTGAATACTAACTACAGGTTATACTGATAAGGTACTTGAATACTAGCTACACAGACTTCAAGGAAACACTGCTGAGGACTCAGGAAGGTACAGGTAAAAGCTAGGCTGCAGATAACAAGAGGGGAGAGCACACTGTAAATAAAGTTGGTGGCACTTTACAAAAACAAATATGCAAGGTTTGCAACGATGAGATAATAATACTTGCAGGTATACAGACTTAATTGTAAAGGTTGTGGCGCGTACGCCGGACTGCGGGTGGCAGACATTAACAACTTGATAGGTCAGGCCAGCAACCAGGAAGGCTGGTCTGGGACCAGGCCGCGGGGGCGGTGACCTCTAGAAGCGAATCCAGGAAACAGTTCAGAACGGCGCCGCCGTAGCCAGTGGCGTCTCAACTATTAGGGTTGAAATGTATTGTCTTCATGGCGGTCTGTTCATTCACAGTGACACTGTCAAAAAAAAAAAACCTCGCCACACGCAGCAAAATCTAATCTAGGGGTGTGTAACGTCGGACGATTTAAAGTTCCAAGGACACAACAACAAACCAAATGGTGGATTAGGCGAACCTTTTAAAAGATATGCCACGCCATTGATTGGATTTTTCAAAGCACTTGTTATTTCTCATTTAAAATACTGTTCTGTCCTCCCATCTCCTTTCAAGGCAGGCGACACATGCGAAGCCGAAAATATCCAGAGATCATTTACTACCCGAGTAGTCAGTAAAACGTTTAAACTGGGGACCACCTCAAGACGCTCTAAATGCACTCTTCAAGATGGAAACAAATAAAATAACTCCTTCGTTTTACTTAGCAAATACTTTAAGATCAGCTTCCCAATCTGAACAATAAAAAGTAAAATACTGAAGTGAGGTATACGGGAGGAAGTGAACAATAACTCAACGAAAAGTGGGTGATCTATAAGCAGAGACTCAGAGGCTCACGACCCCTTTATCAACAAATATAAGTAATGTTGTAGCCACTAAGGTAAAAGCTTCCTAGAGGAAAGTAGACACGTTCCTGCGAGAGATGCTTGTTCAACCAAACTGTGATGTCTATGAGGTCCTCTTCTGTGGCCACCAAGAAGTCTAACCATAGCTTGTAACAAAGTAATTCAAATGGGTCACAAGCATGTCATAGTAGGCAGGATACCCACGAACGACACTGGCAGGACACATGGGGAGGGATAGGTGGGTAGAACACAGGTGTACAACACGTAAATACAACCAGTGGGTAGAACACAGGTGTACAACACGTAAATACAACCAGTGGGTAGAATACGCAGGCAGGAAAATGTTCCTCAGACTAAGTAATCTTGAGTTAGCTCATGGGACCCCCCACGCTATAGTGACAAGCGTTTCAAGCTGATGTCACAATGTAAACAGACCAGCAGCCAGCCACTGTGACGAAGCTTACTCCCCACTCTCCACCCTTCAGTCCTCCCACCCCACTAACACTGGTTACTACTACCACTGTCCACCCTTCAATTTCCCATCGCCCCATCTGCACAACTCAAACTAACACGGTTTTACAACTGAAAGATAACGTTTGTTTCACCTGTTAAACCACTATGACTGAAATACGGCGTTGGAAGAAAACCAAAACACAAATGTTCGCAAAGGTGTTTGACAATTGTGATCACTGGGTGATGGCACAAAAAAATGAAAGCCAATTACATAACCGGGAAGGTACATAGATGGATATTCAACTTTCAGACAGAACAAAATCCAACATTACAGAGGTAAAAAGCTCAGTAACACAAGGCACCGTCCTGGCACCTCTACTGTTACTTATCTTCACAGTTTTGTATCATTTGAATATGACACTAAAATAAGCATGAAAGTTATCTCGGTAGAAGACACTGAAAAATTGCAGGAAGATATAAGCATTGTTTTCTAGTTGGCAGAGGAGAACATGACGTCCAGTGGTGATAACTTCTAACTGCTTAGACATGGAAAGACTGAAGAACTCAAAATGGATACTGTATACAAAACCCCAGAGAATCAAAGAGAATGAATGGAAAACGTGAAAGACCTGGAAGTAATTATATCAACTGATCTTTTTTTGAAAGAATACAATAAGCCAGGAAGATGACGGGGTGGATAATGAGAACTTTAAAACAAGGGAAATAGTGCCAATAGTGACACTATTCAAATCTCTTTTGATCTTGGGGTAGAAACACTTAAAAGAATCTGAAAGTTATATACCACCACAAGCTGCTACTAGCACTGACGGAGTTTACCTCTACTCCAACTCTCCTGTCCACCCACACTACTACCTGTTATTCCCAAGCTTTTAACATGTTTCTTGCGTTTGTACGAGATGATCCTCCTGTATTTTATATTATGTGTTCCTTCTGACTTATTCCTTCCATTCCATCGGAATTTATCACCATTAAACATGTTATTTTCATAATGTCCACTGGAAAACCGCTGATATCTATACTTGCAAAATTTCCGGGTCTTCTACCAAGGCGACATTCATGCTTATTTTTGTATCGTTCGCAAATGATGATACGAAGTTGGTAAGAGAAACAGTAAAGTCAGTAGGACCGTATCTAAGGTATTGAACATTTTTACTTTGCTAATGCTAGACATTTTGTTGTGTTTAATACTACTATGTATTCTATTCGGCAGAAAATTGATTATCTACCAGCGATAGCTGGTGCCATGGTGTCAACAGTTGTTGTTACTATGGCTCGCCATAGTGCCAACGGTCGCTGGTACCGCGGATCTGTACAGTGCCAACAACTACCCCACCATACATGTGTGTGTAGACAACAGTGTTCCCGGCACCACACTCAGGCGACTGCTGTTTGTGTGGCGCCGCCGTCAGAGAGCCGGCACCCACGAACAGGTCATCTTATCACAAGGACCCGTGTCAGGTGATATTCCCTGATGAATAAATCAACACGTGGCGGAGAAGAGCGAGAGGAGGAGACATAAGTGGGGGAGATGGGCACTAGGAGAGTAGGCAGTGGGGAGATGGGCACTAGGAGAGTAGGCAGTGGGGGGCCATGGAGAGTGGAATGTAGGTGGGGTCCAAGTTTTAAAACAAAATAAAATACATCAGCAGTGTGCTGCCACTTTCAATATGAACTGCATGATAGGAATAAAGTTAATATTTCTCTGACTTATTTCCCGACACCTAATGAGTGACATACATAACGTGGATCAGCCTGGGCTGGAAGACTTGGGTTGGGCTGTGGTGGTTCCGTCCGGCTGTAGACTATGGGTGCAGTAGCTGTGGCAACTTCAAAGGTTTCAATCCATCTGGCCAGCACTTACTCTTAGGTGGGAATTACTCTATCTCAGGAGATTTTTTACATTATAAAAGCTTATATATGCACTACAATATAATAGGCATGAACAAGAACAGGGCCATGGGGACAGGATGTTCATATATACATGGGTGAAGCTGGAATGTGTTAGTTTTACTAAGGTCAGTGATAATTCATTATAGGTCACAGCATGTAAACAAAATAACGTATTATTATAAACTCGCAAATTATATTTAAATTATATTTTAACTAATTACGTATAGATATAGACAATGAAGACCATAAAATTGATAGCAACAAAATAGTAAGTTTTTTTTTTTTTAGGTGAGTCGTATTTCAGACGACGACAAGTACAAGCAGACGAGATGTAAATTGTGGAAAAAAGAGTTAGGTGTTTTAATTTGCATCGTTACATAAACCGCAATGAATGGATACCTTCTACACATATTTAAAGCTGTCATGGGGTCTGGAGTCTCTTACACATTTGATATTTGTGTCCAGGACGTGGCTTTCAGCAAGGAGAGTAGGAAGAAGAGGTAAGGAAGAAAGGTGGAAGATCGATAAAGATATGGGGAGGCTGGATAGGGAGGAAGAGAGTGAAGGAAGGTGAAGGTGGAGGTGAGCAGGGAGCGGAGGAGAAAGGTGTCTCCTTCTCTGAGCAGTTGTAACTCTACACCAAGTGTACTGAGGTGCTCCCAACACACACACACACACACACACAAACACACACACACACACACACACACACACACACACCTGGCCCTGTTAATGGCTGGAAATAAAGTCATATGTGAGAAGCGAATGCAGAGGGAAATGCTCAAACTGCCTCACGGAGAAAACTAAAAATTTCACCACAAACCTTTTACTTGCAGCTCTGAGGCTATAAGACTCCTCATAAATCCCGAGGTATACATAACCTTAATACATCTTTCCCGACTATAATCCCATTAACAAACCGTGGGTAAAGCCGTGTCACTGGTCAGCCTCACACGTTCCACAGGAGTTACACAGGTGAGGAACACGGCCCTCGTGAACACCTGCAAATGCCAGTTAAAAGTAATTCCTTACGAGAACATCATTATTTAAATAATGTGTAACAGTTCTTCAGTCGAATATAGACGTGACAAATATATTGGAGACACTCATAACTAATCCTCTAAGAGAAAAAACTAATATTTTTTACCTACAAGAAGTTTAGCATGATTCATCTAGACGACTGTAGGTAACACATAATGAACTATTTTACAAGTTAAAATTATCAGCACCATGAACCACAGCCTCGTCCAACTGCCAGGTCAAGCAACCTGTCATGGGAGGATATAGAAGAGATTATTATAATCAAATGAAGCGCTAAACCGACAAGGGTCATGCAGCTTATATAGAGAGCAGAGGACTTGAAACCCACACCGAGGTATTTACTGAGAACAATTATCTATAAGGTCTATGGTGTATTATTTGTATAAGTCAAGGATAGTACACAAAAGGCTATGATGGACTCCAGACCACAGGTACAGGTAGGTTCACCAGGACGGGTCCTAGGCCGGGTCCTGGGTTGGGTCTTCTTCATGCGGTGACCCGGCACTGGTCTCCAAGACCGCTTGAAGAAACAGCCTGGCTGATCAATCAAATAAGATGCCTGGCCCCAGGCCAAGCTGTGAGGGTAAGAACCATCAAAACTGGCATGCTAAAAGTTTGGCCCGTATTCTCTAGGCTTATATTAAAGGTCAAACAAACCCAGGGTTAGAGACCACAATATATTATACTGAAGCACGAAATTTACATTTTTATTAACGTCTCCTTAAGTATAGTCTTCATGCAACGAGATAACCCAACCCTTGGATTACCTGGAGTCTGATATAATTACCTCTCGGCAGTTAGCACTAAACTCTCGTTCGTGTTGGTGGCTGTAATGACGTTACATGAAAGATCAATAACTTTCATTTTTTTTTGTACAGTGCTTTCGCAGGAAAGGTTAATGGCAGCCAGGTGGGTGAGACAAACTCTGAGGTAAACAGGTGGCACCCACAGGTTGAGAAGCCTTATCAGTAGTGAGTCACAAAGACACTATGAGACAAGCTAAAGTTCTACCTCACCTCTCGTAATAAAGCACAGGTATCAACACCTATCAGACAAGGCACACACATTCCTAAACATTCAGAATGTCACACAAATCTTACCTTGTGTCATCTCCCATCCGTACACCTCACGAATAAGCAATTAATTTGGATAATAAAAATACGACTTAACTTGTATTTTCTAAAAAAATGAGGACAAGGGAAGAGACAATCAAACATAAATGAGAAGAGATGGAAAGAAAAGGATATAGAAAGAAGAGGCTGAGAAGAGAAAAGATGTATGGAAAGGGGAGGATGAGTAGTGATACGAGGGTAACATCTTGACGACCAGGTGTGTTGTATCTCAATGTAACATCATCTTGATGACCAGGTGTGTGTTATACCTCAGTATAACATCTTAACGACCAGGTAAGTTATACCTCAGTATAACATCTTAACGACCAGGTATGTTATACCTCAGTATAACATCTTAACGACCAGTTATGTTATACCTCAGTATAACATCTTAACGACCAGTTATGTTATACATCAGTATAACATCTTAACGACCAAGTATGTTATACCTCAGTATAACTTCTTAACAACCAGGTATGCTATACCTCAGTATAACATGTATATCCACCTCTCCGCCACCTGGCCCTCTCCTACAATTATTTACTCTCCCTTCAGTCTTCATAGTTTAAACATCCTGCAGACAAGTACATACCACATAAACATCCACAATAAAACATGGAGCATATAATTAGCGTCCCAATATTAGTGATAGAAAAGGCTAATTATACATTGTGTAAACAACGGAGGTGTGGTGCCAAGTGCCAGATTCAACGTGCTTAAGGGCAAAATGGGCATATCAACATATGGCACTCTGACTTGGGAGAGGTGAGGGAAACAATATTGTTCAGTTTGATTTGGTTTACTTTACAAAATTTCTGTGAAGTTTAATGTGTACGGGCAATGTTATCTCTCTCTCTCCCTCTCCCCCTCTCTCTCTCTAATCCTGCTGCTCAGAAGGGGTTGGTGGAGGAGACCCATCAACGGGGCGGGGGCAGTCACGGGGCACTGTTGTTTTACTTAATGCAATGACAACACTGTCCAAGCTACCGTGTCGTTGACTGCTATTGTTGCAGTAGCTGAGAGAGAGAGAGAGAGAGAGAGAGAGAGAGAGAGAGAGAGAGAGGGGGGGGGAGGGAATGAATACCTAGTAGACCCCCAATGTGCGAGTTCAGGATAGAGAAAAAAGAAAGACATGGGACTAGTTTCTTTACTGCCCTGGCACCTAGCAGTTAAAATACCGTGTGCCAGTTGTCTATTATGGGTCGCATCCACCGAAAAAAATGTGATAGAAAAATCCAGTCGTGCTGGAATGTCACATCCTGTGTAAGACAACTCCAATCCTGTATAAGGAAGCTGAAAAATACCCAGATGTTGGATGACAAAGGTAAGCGTATGCCTAATTCTATAAAAAAAGATAAGTGTCATGTAAAAGTTATCGTGTACCTAATTATGTAAAAAGAGATATCCGTGTACCTAAAATGCAAATCCTCCCTCACAATACATAACTGCTAGCAATATTTATTTACTACTTCAAGACTATTTAAACCTTCAAGACCAAATCATGGCTCCAATCCGTGCCACACACACACACACAGATACATAGCTTTAAGAAGAGGTACGATAAGGCTACTGGAGCAGGGAGAAAGTGGTCCTAGAGGCGAGGCCAAGAGCTATGAATCGACCCCTGCAACCACATACAGGTTAGTACAACTACACGAGTAAATTTAATCACACAAACAAATCCTCAAAATACCGTATCCTCGCCTCTTCCTCCCCAACCTTCCATTTTTGGTGTCGAGGCAGAAAGTTACAAACCTAAACACCGTCTAAGAAACACGCACAACCCTGAGAAAAACTTATGAGTTGTATATTTTTGGTGCAGGAAATGTTTCAGAAAACTTTGAACAGCGCCATTCAACTACCACCAGCACGTGGTGAAAATAAAACACAACTGTTGTTTACCATTGTACCAACACTAAGATACACTGCCATTGTGAATCATTCTACTACCACAAACTGAAGATACACTGCCATTGTGAATCATTCTATTACCAAAACTGAAGATACACTGCCATTGTGAATCATTCTATACCACAAACTGAAGATACACTGCCATTGTGAATCATTCTATTACCACAAACTGAAGATACACTGCCATTGTGAATCATTCTACTACCACAAACTGAAGATACACTGCCATTGTGAATCATTCTACTACCACAAACTGAAGATACACTGCCATTGTGAATCATTCTACTACCACAAACTGAAGATACACTGCCATTGTGAATCATTCTATTACCAACAAATGGAAATAAACTGTCACTGAATCTTCCTAACATTACCTAAATATACAACACTGTGGATCCTCCTACTTCCTCCACACAGATATAACAATAACAACAACACTGAATCATTATATCGCCACACCACCTCACGATGCTAAGCCAGAAAATCACAAGAAGAAGCTTGGAAGGCAGCAGCATCCCTTACACTGTGTCAACATCTCCTGATGTTAGTCACTAGCAGCATCCCTTACACTGTGTCAACATCTCCTGATGTTAGTCACTAGCAGCATCCCATACACTGTGTCAACATCTCCTGATGTTAGTCACTAGCAGCATCCCATACACTGTGTCAGCATCTCCTGATGTTAGTCACTAGCAGCATCCCTTACACTGTGTCAACATCTCCTGATGTTAGTCACTAGCAGCATTCCATACACTGTGTCAACATCTCCTGATGTTAGTCACTAGCAGCATCCCATACACTGTGTCAGCGTCTCCTGATGTTAGTCACTCAGTGTGCTCTTACATGTTTGTTTGAATTCTCTCCTTCACTGTAAACTAACGGGTTAATTATATCCACTGACATTTAGTTTTTACAGAACATAATGTGCAGCCAATCAAATATGCTCAATTAACCATCATGAGTAATATAAACCAGCTCCGTTGGGTTGGGTTTAATTTTCATCACATTCATGAGGCTCATTCACCATACAGATGTGGTTTATATCACTCACCATGGTTAAATTAACCTGTATGGTTGACAATAAAATGTTCCATAAAAACTATTAATTATTTACAATATTAATTAAAAGATTAAAGCTATAATAACTTGAAGAGTTCTTGAGTGTGACTACCAATATGTTAGCATACCTCTTAATGTGCACCATACTTATACTGTACAATGTTATATTGTATACTGCATAATATGTATACTGTACAGTGTTTTATCCTGTGCGGTGCTTCATACTATACAAAGTTTTATGGACACATACAGCAAGAGATCTTTATTAATGCAACATTTCACCCATACGAGGCTTTATTAACTGTGTCTGCCTAGAGGGTGTTCCGGGGAGGGGGGTGTCAACGTCCCGGGCCATAACCAGGCCTCACGGTGGAGCAGGACCTGATCAACCTGGCCGTTAGTGCTGTTCGAACGTAATCCAACGTACGAACCACAGTCCGGCTGGTCAAGTACTGATTATAGGTATCTGTCCAGTTCCCTCTTGAAGACAACCAGGGGTCTATTGGTAATCCCCTTTATGTATTATGGGAGGCAGTTGAGCAGTCTTGACCCCCTGACACTTATTGTGTTATCTCTTAGTATTCCTGATTAAGGCTCATGAAGCATAAAACGTCATAGTAATAAAGGTCTCTTTTTACTGTGTGTGTTATACTTCAACTACAAACTGTTATACCAATAAAGACAAATTAAACCACTAACATCTACTTTAAAAAAACTGTAAACCACAACTTTAATAACCCACTTGAACCCCAACTTAAAAAAAACTAAGTCATTCTCCTTTTAGAATTCGTCACTACACTGAAGAGCTCGTTACTCTTAGGTAGACCTGGCAGTCTACTTGTCGTCGGGATCGACGCCCCCGCGACCCGGTCCATGACCAGGCCTCCCGGTGGATCAGGGCCTGATCAACGAGGCTCTTACTGCTGGCTGCACGTAGTCCAACGTACGAACCACAGCCCGGCTGATCTGACACTGACTTTAGGTATCTGTCCAGCTCCCTCTTGAAGACAACCAGGGGTCTACTGGTAATGCCCCTTATGGCTGGTGGGAGGCTGTTTAAAAGTCTTGGGCCCCGGACACTTATTGTGGTTTCTCTTAGTGTGGAAGGTAACCCCTACCACTTGCAACCTAACAAAGCCACTTGTAACCTAGCAAGGCCACTTGCAACCTACCAAGGCTACTTGCAACCTACCAAGGCTACTTGCAACCTAGTAAGACCACTTGCAACCTAGCAAGGCCACTTGCAACATAGCAAGGCCATTTGCAACCTAGCAAAGTCACTTGCAACCTAGCAAAGCCACTTGCAACCTAGCAAGGTCACTTGCTACCTAGCAAGTTCACTTGCAACCTAGCAAAGTCACTTGCAACCTAGTAAGGTCACTTGCAATCTAGCAAAGCCACTTTCAACCTAGCAAGACCAGCTTTCCCTCGACTACAAATAGCTGATGTGTGAGTTGTAGAGATGGCGGGGTGTGAGGGGAGACCAACAAGACTAACATAAAGTATACCACTTAATGACGATAAGGGTGAAAGGAATGATATATATATATATATATATATATATATATATATATATATATATATATATATATATATATATATATATATATATATATATATGCAAAAAGATCACAGTAAACAGGTGATATCAAAATATGCAAGAAAACCACTATGAAAAATAGAAGAATTCCAAGCGCTTTCGTGACTACTACATTATCAAGGAACTATAGTTCCTTGATAATGTAGTATCACGAAGCCTGGAATTCTTCTATTTTTCATAGTGTTTTCTTGCATATATATATATATATATATATATATATATATATATATATATATATATATATATATATATATATATATATGAGAGAGAGAGAGAGAGAGAGAGAAGTGATACAGAATTCTTCCTCCGTAATTCATGCGTGTCGTAGGAGGCGGCTAAAATGCCGGTAGCAAGGGGCTAGTAACCCCTTCTCCTGTATAAAATACTAAATTTAAAAATAAAAACTTTCGTTTTTCTTTTTGGGCCACCCTGCCTGGGTAGGATACGGCCGGTTTGTTGAAATAACTCAACGGCATCGTGTTCCCAACGTGGAAACACTTGGCAGTGCTCTTAAAAATCAAGATGGTGTCACGTCCTCAAGATCAACACACCTCTTGCCTTCAAGTGCGTGCCTCATCCACTGTCTTACTACATAATTCCTAAAATACCTACGACTAGATATAATAACACTCATCATAAGAATAATAAATTAAAAAATAAAAGAATCATAAGCTGGATTAAATAATTACGTTGTGGTATCAATGCTTGGTCTACCGTTGTGGTATCAATGCTTGGTCTACCGTTGTGGTATCAATGCTTGGTCTACCGTTGTGGTATCAATGCTTGGTCTACCGTGGTGGTATCAATGCTTGGTCTACCGTGGTGGTATCAATGCTTGGTCTAACGTTGTGGTATCAATGCTTGGTCTAACGTTGTGGTATCAATGCTTGGTCTAACGTTGTGGTATCAATGCTTGGTCTAACGTTGTGGTATCAATGCTTGGTCTAACGTTGTGGTATCAATGCTTATCCTTAAGTTGTGGTATCGATAATTATTCTTACGTTGTGGTATCAATGCTTGGTCTACCGTTGTGGTATCAATGCTTGGTCTAACGTTGTGGTATCAATGCTTGGTCTACCGTTGTGGTATCAATGCTTGGTCTACCGTTGTGGTATCAATGCTTGGTCTACCGTTGTGGTATCAATGACTTGGTCTACCGTTGTGGTATCAATGCTTGGTCTAACGTTGTGGTATCAATGCTTGGTCTAACGTTGTGGTTATCAATGCTTGGTCTAACGTTGTGGTATCAATGCTTATCCTTAAGTTGTGGTATCGATAATTATTCTTACGTTGTGGTATCTAATTATCTTTGGTGTTGTCTGTTGTGTTTCAGCTTTAATTGATCAATGCTGAAGAGCTAAAAGCTATCAGTTTTATCGAGTTTATTTTGTGGATCAATATCTTGGGTTTTGTGTCGCATTAGAGTAGTGAGTTTATCAGATTGAAAAGTGGTTCAATTAAAATATACGACTCGATTCCCCTAAGTTGTCTCAATGGGGTGTCTGTGTAGCGCATGCTGTTTGCCCGCCCACTCCTTCACTCACGCCCTCACTCACACTCAACCCTTATAGTCACGCCCTCACTCACGGTCCACCCCGCCCCCATCCCTTGTATAATTCCGGTCACTCTCCCTCTCATTCTATCCCACCTCCCGAGGTCCTCCTTCCAGTTATTTAACTTCTCTCTCTACTTCCATCCTGTGCTTTACTCCTTTTCCTTATTTCGCAAATCTCCAACTCCTTTTATTGTCTTCTTGTTGTATCTCGTTGTATTTTGCTTATGTCATCACGCTTATCTATTCTCTTCCTCATTTTATGTGGGGCTAGCGGGCCACCAGCAGCAACAACCTGGTTGACCAGGCAAGCCCCACAAGAGCCTGGCCCAAAGCCGGGCTCTGGGAGTAGAAAAGCTCTCGAAGACATCGAATTACATAAAATATATTATTCCTTCCTCCTCTATCATCTACGTAAGACCCTACCAGCCCTTCCCCTCTTCCCCATTCCACTACACAAGACCCGACTATCTCCTCCTCTCCTTCCACTTCTAAGTCTACAAAACAGCTCCCCCCCCCCACCTTTCTTTTTACTGTCTTCCCACTACTAGAAAAACCTTGTTCATGAATGGTATACAATACCAACAAGATGAAAATTAGACACATATGCGACATCTGGGTACCTTTATTGTAGACGTTTCGCCATTCAGTGGCTTTATCAATACAGATTCTAGGACATAACTTGGAGACAGTAGAACTATATTACCTCATCTTTTGTATATAGTTCTACTGTCTTCAAGTTATGTCCTAGAATCTGTATTGATAAAGCCACTGGATGGCGAAACGTCTACAATAAAGATACCTAGAAAAACCTTGTGTGTACCCCCCCCCCCGTTCCTCTCTTCCCTCCCCTAAACACAACTCTTTTGCAATTAATTTAGGTAACGAAAGTAACATAAAATGAATCCTTCTTCCATGGAGGGGTGAAGTGTCTACCTGGAGGCTGTTCCGGGGGTCAACGCCCCCCGCGGCCAGGTTTTGACCAGGGCTGTATTGTGTATGATATACACGTGTTATTCACTAGTGCACAAACGTACGTCATGTTGCCTATAAAGATACACATTTTGTAGATTATGTTGTCTGATAAGAAAATAAGGAGCACTGCGGCAGACCTACTGTCCCCTGCCTAGCAGAGGCCAGTAGGTCTGCTGCAGTCATCTACTACTGACCTAGGCCAGTCAAGTCCAAGTCACATCCACATACTGATGTGCACATCATACAAGCTATGGGGTTCAATATTTGTGTTAGGTTAAACAATCTACTATTTACCTTTAAGCTTGTCGTAAAATCTTTGGTCACAATGCTTTCCTCATTCCTCATGAGTCAAGTCATGTTCACCCTCTTCAGTCATTCCCCCGATGCGCCAGTCACATTCACCGGCAGTGTCAGTCATGTTCACCCGCCTCGTCAGTCATGTTCATTCTTCCCTCAACACAATTTACGCCAGAGTACTGGAGGTTTTAAACAAATATTATCTTCAAATGACAAGCGTAATCCTCACCCCATCCTCCCCCTCCTCTCTTCCATTCTTAGGATATTAAAAGCTCACTCCTTCACATAAGCTAGTGGGATGGACCAAACAAGCACTGCGTAGCAGGAGCACTGCGTAGCAGGAGCATTGCGTAAGCGCTAAATCTTGATGGTGAACAAACGTAACAATCCATGACGTAATTTGAATAACACTTATGATAACTGAACGACCAAATAAACACTAAAAACTCTCTCTCTCTCTCTCTCTCTCTGACTACATTTATTAACCCACTACTGGAACACAAAAATACATAATGCCATAATTGAGGCACCATAAATGATCACAAAACTGCAAAAATGCACAAAAACCTGACAGCTAAATCATGGTAATAATTACCGATTCCATATTTTTTCTTTCAAACTTTAAAATACTTGAAAACATAAAAATAACTACTAAATGATATATATATATATATATATATAATATATATATATATATATATATATATATATATGGAATATTCAACTGAGAGAATAATACTGATTTACACGAGAAAGGTTAAAGAATTTATCCATAATTCTGATATTCCTCGTGCCTGGCCCATCACCGGGCTTGGGAAACTCATCAAAGGTATATCAAAGGTACCTAGGGTTTTAAAGAACTTCCCAACGAGATGGAGGCTGCCCCATCTACCAAAGAGAGAGAGAGAGAGAGAGAGAGAGAGAGAGAGAGAGAGAGAGACAGACAGACAGACAGACAGACAGACAGAGAGAGACAGAGAGAGAGAGAGAGAGACAGAGAGAGAGAGAGAGAGAGAGAGAGAGAGAGAGAGAGAGAGAGAGAGAACGCTATTTTTGGTGGCAGGAAGAAACAAAGACTGATAACACACACTGTTTCCTCTACACACATTTCACAACAAGTAGGTGATGAGCGCCTCCCCACGGAGGGGCAGAGACTTACTACTGCAGTCAGCTTATAAAGAATAACAAAACCTTGAACTCAATTCAGCGCTAAATTGCAATCAAGCAGACAAAAAACAATGACACACGTACCAGTGTTTCTATGACGGGTTTCTCTTCCCCTAGTTAGCATGTGCGTGCGTGTGTGTACTCACCTAGTTGTGGCTGTAGGGGTCGATTCATGTGTGTGTGTGTGTGTGTGTGTGTGTGTGTGTGTGTGTGTGTGTGTGTGTGTGTGTGTGTGTGTGTGTGTGTGTGTGTGTGTGTGTGTGTGTGTGTGTGTGTGTGTGTGTGTGTGTGTGTGTGTGTGTGTGTGTATGTGTACCTGTCTGAGCGTGGGAATAACTCCACCTTGTCCCACACTTCACTGTCAGCTCCAGTGATTTTTTTTTTTAGGATGCTCGAGACACCACAAATGAATGGTACATTAATCATTACTATATTCTCACAGCTGAAGTGTGGGACTCGAACCTGTGACCAAGAGAAGGCTCAATACTTGGACATTTAACTTCAAAGTGAACCGCTGATGTGTTATTTTCAGCCACAATATATATATTTCGACTTGACTAGGATGCTAGAGGCATAGATTCGAGTCTCACGTCAACTATGATACATATTACATAAATATACAATTAATGTATATATATATATATATATATATATATATATATATATATATATATATATATATATATATATATATATATGTCGTGCCGATTAGGTAAAACTGGTCAATTAACAAGAACTCATTTAAAATTAAGTCCTTTCTAAAATTTTCTCTTATACGTTTAAAGATATATTTTTTCTTTATGTTAATGTAAAATTTATAATTTTGTACCAAAAGAATCTTATAAAACTACCTAACCTTATTATAACAATCGCAATTTAATTTAGCCTAACCCAACTAAATATATTTTAGATACGTTTACAGTAATTTAATAATAAACAAACACAATGAAATATGTTTTTTTTTCGTTAGGTTCAGAATGATTTTTGCGAAATTATTGCATACACAAATTTTCGCTTGTCTATATGGCAAGAAGAGCGTTGCTATTTAAGCCAAAATGCAAGTTTTACCTAATCGGCACGACACACACAAATATTATATATATATATATATATATAATATATATATATATATATATATATATATATATATATATATATATATATATATAACACAAACTAAACCACATGTACAACATAAAACAAATGTTAATTAATACTGTGTATTTCGGCCTCACACTAAGGCCCTCTTCAGAAGACGGTATATATTTTTTTTTCAAAAAGTAGAGAAAAAAAGAGCAAAAAGTTTGTGTGTGTCAAGTATAAAGAGGAACAGAAGGTCGTTTTACCCTCTCCGTCCTTCACCCCTCCCCCAGACTCCCCATTAACGCTCACCCTTTACCCCCGTATCCCTTCTCCCCTCGTCCTCATAACCCTTCTCCCTCACAATGCAACAACTGTCCCCCAGTCTCACGTTCTTGTAAACATCACCTCCATTAAAACCCACCCTATTGATCCTTCCCGAGAGACGGAGAGGAACCCAAGAGAGAGAGAGAGAGAGAGAGAGAGAGAGAGAGAGAGAGAGAGAAGAATAAACGTAATAAAAAGGAGTGTCATAGCTTGGGATGCCTCCTACAGCGATAACCAGAGGGATGATACACCTTTGAAGAGCTTCGAGAGTTTACTTACTCCCGCAGAACGACACAGGGCCAGGCTTCTGAAGCTTCAGTGGTCAACCAGGCTGTTTCTGCTGGTGGCCCGCTGGCCCACACATCCATCACAGCCAAGTAGAGATAAAGACTAGAGAAAGGGAATGGGAAAGGAGAAAAATGGGGGATAATAATAAAAATGAATAATAATTGGGCGTGAGGTCGTGTCATGTACCCCATCACACTTGACTCAAGCAGACTCCATTACTTGCTGTTGTGGTAGTTAAGGCAGTTATGTCCTCCTTACCAGGCTGTTACTGAAGCCTTGTAAGGACATAACTACCTTCTTACCCAGCTGTTACTGCAGCAGCTTCCACCCAGCTGTTACTACTGCAGCTTCCACCCAGCTGTTACGCTGCAGCTTCCACCCAGCTGTTACTACTGCAGCCGCTTCCACCCAGCTGTTACGCCACTGTGACTGGGTGTTAACAACCTGGACAGGGTCGCCCACTGAGAGAATCTAATCCCGAAGAATTTATACAGTAAAGATTAGCGATGTGCCAAAGTATCGGTATCGGCAGTATAGGCTGATTTTGATGGTATGGGTATTGACCCAAGGTATCGGTAAAATATGGATATCGTCCCATCCCTGGTGATATTAGTTTATTACAAAAATACAAAAGGTTAAGCTAACAAATCGACGTGGGATAAGAGATTTAGATTGTTTACGTTTTGCCAACGACGCGGCTGGTTTATTGTGCTTATATCCATCTTGTTGACGGTAGCATAAGAACATATGGATACACAACAGACCTTGGAACTAGACCCCAAAAGAGTTAACAGGAGTACGACTGGATTTTGAAATACAGTTGACTTACCTGTTGCAAGCAAATTTAGGAAGTTTGCTCAATATATCTGGTAACTTATTTTTATTGGGGCCTAGTTGCTAGGCGTTTTGTGAATCTATATGTTCTTGCGCTACCCTCACAGGATGGATATGGGGTGTACTAACTAGCCACTTCGTCGGTAAAATCTAATCTAATCTAAGGGTTAACAGGAGTACACCGGGAGGCCTGGTCTGGGACGGGTCCGAGGGGGCGGTGACCCCAGAAACTGACTACAGGCAACTTACATGTAACCATGGTAAGAATTCACAAGTAAGTTTAAGGACTCATACAGCATCCAGGAGAGACAAGAGGAGCTAAAACAGATAAGCGAAATTGAAAGAAATTCGAAATATTTCTTTTCATATGCCAAAAACAAGGGCAAAACCACTTCTAGTATAGGGCCCCTGCTCAGACAAGACAGATCTTACACAGATGACAACAAAAAAATGAGTGAGATACTGAAATCTCAATATGACGCTGTGTTTAGCAAACCACTAATCAGTCTAAAGATAGACAATCCAAACAATTTTTTTCATGAATGAGCCTCAAAACCCTGCCAATGTATGCCAAATTTCTGACAACCCTAACTCCACTAGACTTTGAGAAAGCCATCGACAACATGCCCATGCACTCAGCCCCAGGCCCATACTCGTGGAACTCTGTGTTTATTAAGAACTGCAAGAAACCCCTCTCATGGGCCCTAAGTATGCTATGGAGAAGGAGCATAGACACAGGTGAGATTCCAGTCACTAAAAACAACGGATATAGCCCCACTCCATAAAGGTGGCAGCAAAGCAATAGCTAAGAACTATAGAACAATAGCTTTAACGTCACACATCATAAAAATCTTTGAAAGAGTTCTAAGAAGCAGGATTGCAAACCACTTTGGCTCCCAAAACTTGCACAATCAAGGGCAACATGGGTTCAGAGCAGGTCGCTCCTGCCTCTCGCTACTGAATCAATATGATATGGTCTTGGATGCACTGGAAAACAAACAGAATGCAAATGTAGTATACACAGACTTTGCAAAAGTCTTTGACAAGTGCTATCATGGTGTAATAGCACACAAAATGCATGCTAAAGGGATAACTGGCAAAGTAGGCAGATGGATCTTCAACTTTCTAACCAATCGAACACAAAGAGTAGTGGTAAACAGAGTTAAATCGGAAGCTGCCATAGTGAAGAGCTCTGTTCCACAAGGCACAGTACTCGCCCCTATCCTGTTCCTCATCCTCATATCAGACATAGAGATGTTAACCATAGCACCGTATCATCCTTTGCAGACGATATTAGGACCTGCATGAGTGTGTCATCCATTGAGGACACGGCAAATCCCCAAGAAAATATTAACCAAGTTTTCCAATGGGCAACAGAGAACAATATGATGTTCAATGAAGACAAATTCCAACTACTCCGTTATGGAAAACTGGAGGAAATAATAGCTAGGACTGAGTATACTACAAACTTTAATCACACAATAGAGCGGAAGAGTAATGTGAAGGACCTTGGAGTGGTAATGTCCGAAGATCTCACCTTCAAGGACCACAACAGTGCCACTCACATCTGCGAAGAAACTGATAGGATGGATAATGAGAACATTCAAGACAAGAGATGCCAAGCCAATGATGATCCTTTTTAAATCACTTGTTCTCTCTAGGCTGGAATACTGCTGTACATTAACATCCCCATTCAAGGCAGGTGCAATTGCAGATCTAGAGAATGTATAGAGAACCTTTACTGCACATATAAGTTCCATCAAACACCTTAACTACTGGGAACGCCTGGAAGCACTTGACTTGTACTCACTATAGTGCAGGCGAGAGATACATTATAATCTACACCTGGAAGATTTTGGAGGGACTGGTCCCTAATCTGCACACAGAAATCACTCCCTACGAAAGTAAAAGACTTGGCAAGCAATGAAGGCAATAAGGGGAATTACCAATAGGCCCCTGGTTGTCTTCAAGAGGGAGCTGGACAGATACCTAAAGTCAGTGCCTGATCAGCCGGGCGGTGGTTCGTACTTTGGACTACGTGCGGCCAGCAGTAACAGCCTCGTTGATCAGGCCCTGATCCACCAGGAGGCCTGGTCATGGCCCGGTCATGGCCCGGGCCGTGAAGACGTTGATCCCCGGAATACCCCCCAGGTAGACTCCAGGTAGACCCACACTTTAAAAAGACAATTTAAATATTACGTCTTGAAAGAGAGCCAGGAGAGATAACCTTAAATTGGAAGCAGCTGACGCATAAACATCTTAATTAAGGGTAGCCTACGAGACACATTACGCACTAAGCTGTACCTACAACAATACTTATCCAAAACGTAATTTTTGTGACTAATACAGGTGAAGTAACACAGGAGGACACAGCGGGAAGCAAAAGACACAGGCACAGCTGGAAGGTATTGACACAGGCGAGTCATGGGGATATCAGGCAGTATTTCTTCAGCCTCAGGGTGGTCAGAGAGTGGAATGTCTTTAATGAAGAAATGGATGAAGACTCCATACATAGCTTTAAGAGTAGGTTAGGTGAGGTTAGACTGAGAATCTGTAAGTGCGCCAGACTTTCACTTATGCAGCCTCTACTCTTAAACTTTTCCAAAAGACCAATATAAAAAAATTGACAGTCATCGAAGAGCTCTGAATCTTAAAACTACGACTCAAGCTGAAGCTCTGCTCATTAAAAGATGGGGTGGTAGGGAAAGTGAAATATTCAAATGGCTTCAGGAAGAAATCCAAATATTTATCCTCGAAGCCTTTTTATCCAAAATCCCCTGAAGCCTTTATGCGTCCACCCACACATTACACCAACTTTACATCTACAAAACATAGCCAACTTCCTCTCCCGAGGATCTCGCAAGCGGAACCCCTTGTTAAGATATATAAACCTGCCATAAGAAGTTTTGATAAGCACGCTCCCTCAGCAGTGAAAATATTGCCTTTGGGTCGAGGCCAACCCCTCTAGCTTCCCTAGACCTAAACCCCCCTGGACCTCTAGACCCGAAAGGGAAAGGGAGTTCCGATCTGATACTAGTTATTGTAAGTAGCGTACGTCAAGTGTACGTTGTGTTCCATGTATGGTAACATGTATGTTTAACACCTCAAACGAGTGATGAAGCCAAAGCCAGAGAAATATTACGACTCATGTATACTAGTCAGGCAATGTTGTAGTTATTATCATCACAATGATTAAGTTATTTATTGTTACCTGCACACACACGACCGCTTGAGCTTAGTAAGACAGGAGTAAGATCAACACAACACTTCTATCATCTACTACAACACCGATAACTAACTTGATATGTTTACATCACAAAAATGACAGTTTTCAATATTTAGTGAGTGATGACGCTGCAGAAATTTGTTTGTTATCGTGAGAAGGAATGTACATAAGGGAATGTGCAGAAGACATGTACAACAGTGTCAGTCCGTACGAAGTAGGGAGGCAGTGGGAGAGAAGAGAGGGGAAAGAGGTGAGGAGATGAGAGAACAGGGGAAAGGGAGGGTAATGGGGGAAGAAAGTACGAGGGGTTAGAGGAAGGAGTAATGGGGAGGGCGCCTCATCTGTACATACTCATCCTTACTGCAGCTTCCGGTCACGACAACACTTGCAAACAATACTCTCGCTATCTCTGACCGTCACTCACGTCGCTGTCTACTGCGTGAAGTAACAACTCATTCTTACAAGCATAAATTAACATGTGGGAGGAATGTGAATCTTATATTGCTGTTTGTGGGCGAGGTGGGACTAACAAGTAACCGGACAGAGGCTCCAAGATGACAAACTAAGAACGTGATCTGGCACTGGTAATTCAAATTCGATCATGCCAAGTGCAAAATATTTACTAATAACCTACACATGGCCCAGGAACCTTAGGGCGATGTATCGGTCCGTCCTGCGACACTGTCAGGTCATAACTGCAAAGTAATGAGAATAGACGAGGGATTGAGAAGAGCAACAGTGAATAAATCATAGGAGGAAAAGCAATGCATATGCAATATAAGGAATATCTGGGAGCATCGCGCAATCGTGTCCGATGATGCGCATTGTGCGATGCTCACAAATATTCAACAGTAATAAACAGTAATCAACAGTATATGTTTTGCAGAGTATGCAGAAATTAGCGAACCTAAGAAAGGTTCAACTGACCTTAACAAAGATTCGTTTAGGAGACAGAAGGAGCTAAAAACAATTAATGTAATTTAATGAAATCCAAAATCTTTCTTTTCATATGACAAAAAAAGGCAAAAAGCACATCCAGTATCAGGTCCTTGCTTAAACAAGATGGGACTTACACGGACAACAGCAATGAGTGAGATACTGAAGTCTCAGTACGACTGTGTTTAGTGAGCCATTAATCAGACTGAAAATCGACACTCCGGATGAATTTTTCAAGAACGAGTCTCAAAACCTTGTCAACATATGCCCAACTTCTGACATAACCCTAACTCTGCTGGACTTTGGGAAAAACGTTGATAGCATGACCATACACTCTGCTCCAGGCCCGGACTCGTGAACCTCAGTGTTCATCAAGAACCGCTTGGTCAGATGAACCCCAAGCAGGTGCTCCATACTCAGTTATGTCTGGCTTGTTTACCTCAGGGCCACTCTTATTTGGTCTAGACTTTTATAACTTTGCACATGCCGAGACTCAATACCAGTAACCAATTATCAGACCATCCTTGTTGTACCTCAAGTCATCTTCTAGTCTTTCCTTTCCAAGGGCACCTTCATTCTCATTATCTTAACATCCGAAAATAGAAAAACACAGGACTATTTATTTTAACGTATCATTTACATATTTGAGGAGCAATGAAGTGCTCTATTATGCCAAATCCGTGATCAAGGACACTCTTATTTATTAATTAATGAGTGCCACTTAGTGAGCCGTCATAATCAACACCAGCGTCACCTGCCTTTCACTGACAAATTAACACACATGAGAAACAGTGTTTGTTCAATCACTGGTCCTCGTGGTACCCCCCCTCCTCATAATGTCTGCTCAGCCACACATCCCTGACCATCACCCTCTTCCCCATTTAGATATTTTGTGATTCACTGTAGTACCTTTCCTGTGATTCCTAACTGTCATTCCAACCTGTTTCTTTTGATTATAATAATAATAACATTCCAACCTGTGGAACAATATCAGGTGTGGTGCGGTATGGAGGAATATACTGTCCACCCACCCCATCCCTATCCTGCTTGACCTTTCTCTATCCCTGAGCACCGGTAAATTCCCAAGATATGACCTTCATTCCCTAACTCAAGGTGTCTTTTAAGAAACCTATATTCTTCATTACCTTGGATAATATTCGTGTCAAGTAAACAGATACCTTAATCACTTTTCTTGAATGGTTTACATTTGCTGTTTTCCGTTTTTGAGATAGTTGTGGTAGGTGACAGTGTTTACATTTGCTGTTTTTCGTTTTTGAGATAGTTGTGGTAGGTTACAGTTTCCAGCGACCTGCTGAAGAGTTTTCTTAAGTTTACCTCTTTTTCAAAGCCCAATGAGGTACGTTATCATTCCCTAACTCAAGGTGTCTTTTAAGAAACCTATATTCTTCATTACCTTGGATAATATTCGTGTCAAGTAAACAGATACCTTAATCACTTTCTGAATGGTTTACATTGCTGTTTTCCGTTTTTGAGATAGTTGTGGTAGGTGACAGTGTTTACATTTGCTGTTTTTCGTTTTTGAGATAGTTGTGGTAGGTTACAGTTTCCAGCGACCTGCTGAAGAGTTTTCTTAAGTTTACCTCTTTTTCAAAGCCCAATGAGGTACGTTATCATATCACATTACTCTAGATGCGTGTGATTCCTTTCTTATCTCTGTACTTTTTTATGTCTGTGTCTAACCCTGACTCCCTCCCTTTCCTCTTCTGGGTGTGCCGCGGGTAATGTCTATTTCTACAACAGCAGCCGCCAGGAAGTCCACACAAAGACGGGGGACACCCTTGTTGCCGCCTCAGGCTGTGGGGGAGGGGTGGGGAATGGGTGGAGTGAGGGGATGAGTTGTGAGAAGAGTGTTATGGGTAGGAGCTGAAAGAGTGTTGGGGAAAGAAAGGGGAGGGGAAGTGTTATAGGTAAGGAGTGTTGAAGGAGATCTATGTTATGGGGTGAACTTATACGGAGTGTTTTGGGGAGGAGTTATGGGGAAGTGCTATGAGAAGGAAGGGATTAGTTATGAGATTTTGAAGGGAGTTCTGGGGAATAATGATGAGATGGGAGAAGTTAGTGGGGTGGGACGAGATAGAGTGGATGGGTGAGTGTGGATGGGAGAGTGTGGGAGTTTAGGTGAATGGGTAGACCTGGGGATAAAACAAGTGTGAGGGTATGTAAATGGAGGGAAGGATGGAGGAGTCTGGAATGAGTGGATGGGGAGAATGAACGAGTGTAAGGGAGACGAATGAAGGTGAGAGAAACGAATGATGGGCGAAGACTGTGGGAAAGATGGGTAATGGGAGAGGAATGAGGAAGAGGAATACAAGGGGAGGAATGCAGTAGACAGCCCAATACTAGACAGAAAGGTAGAGGTGAATGCGACAGTACAGAATGTGGAGAGGAATAAGGGAAGGGGAGTATGAAAGGAATAAAGGGGGAGTGAAGTATGGAGAGGGGGGAGTGGAGTGTGGGGAAGGGGAGTGGAGTGTGGGAGGGTGAGTGGAGTGTGGGGAGGGTGAGTATAGTGTGGGGAGGGTGAGTGGAGTGTGGGGAGGGTGAGTGGAGTGTGGGGTGAGTGGAGTGTTTGTTAAGTGCAGCTATTTTAGTACTATTGAAAAATACACAAATCGTAAGCAGCAACATAATGCAATAAAATATAATGGAAAAGAGAGAGAGAGAGAGAGAGAGAGAGAGAGAGAGAGAATAAACAAACACCAGTCCACCACGATGATGAACCACACAAATAAGTGAACTTTTTCATTCAACCGTCTAAATATTTTTTTTTCTCAATTTTGAAGAAAATATAAGTGGTGTCCTCTTAAGGTCAACTCATTACGACAGAAGACGGATCTGTCGGAGAGGCAGACAGGCGGCAGATTTTGGAATTTTAACAGGTGCGCTACGAGAAAAAATTGTGGGAGGAAGATAAACACGGTAAGATCTAAATGTTGTCGGTAGACAGATAAGCAGGTAAACAAATGTAGCAATACCGTAGTAGGGAGACACAGGCACAGGTGTTGGGTTGCCAGGTATGGAACACCGGTACAAGTAGACGGGAAACAAATGGGGAAAAAGAGAGATATCATCAGCGACAGCCTGGTTGACCAGGCTAGCACCAGACAAGCCTGACCCATGGCCGGGCTAAGGGAGTAGAAAGACTCGAAACTCATCATAGGTATATTAAAGGTATATAAAGGTATACACAATTACAAATAGTTAACACAGATTTAACAATATCATAAGAAAACAGAACATCCTAATATCAAGCAAATGAAAATTATTACCGATGTTCAACTAAAATTGTACATTAAAACAACTGCCTATCTAATTAAAACAACTGTCTCTCTTAAATCCTCTTGCTGATCCTCGTGTATCTCAACCTGGGGACCTGGGATTAAGGTGTCAAGTGATGGTGACAGATGTAGTATATAGTGATAGATGTTATGTATAGTGATGGTGAGATGTGGTGAATAATGATACTGAAAGATCTAGTGTATAGTAACATATGTATAGCTTAAAGTGCGGCTCATTCAAGCCAGATTTTTATCTTGTGTGCTTCTAAATAGTTTTCATTCCTGTAATATCTTTCTTTCCAATCACGGTTGCCTGGTCTGAGACCGGGGCCGCGGCGGAGATGAGCAATGAAAACAGTTGTAGCCGCCCATAAAAATTTAAAATCACGACCAGTTACCAATCTTAAGAGTGATGCTGACGACGAATTTATAACTTTACATACGTACAAAAACCTACATTCCTCGCCAATTCTAACACCAGCAGAAAAAATTCCCCTCGAGGCAAAAACATGCAACAGTACCCGGCGAATCTTCCCACCCCCACCGAACCCCTACCCAACGCAAAAAAAAAGAGAGAACTCGTGTAGAAAATCGCGTCAAGGTCTTAACGCAGCGAGGAAGTGAGGAGATACAGCAGCCCCACCTTAGACACAACTGTGGTCTCAGTTGTGTGTTCCTGCCCATCCTCGCTCCTACCAGACATTATAAGTAGTTACAGGCTAAGACAAACTGCTAATAAAGTTAATGAAGAATATATTGGCGTACGGCTACGCTAAAACTTGCTTTGATCAGTTGGAACTTAAAGCTTGATGCTGGGGCCCCACCTGATAAGAGACGTTACCTAATAAGATGTACCCGAGTGGACACAACGACTTTGGTGATTCTGGAAGCGACATATCTAGAAACTCAATCACAAGATTATCTCTCAACACCACAGCACCCCACGGACGTCACAGATCGTAAGCGATAAACATGAGTGAGATAAGATTTAAGGATTTATGAAGAAAAATGTTCGTCAGCCCACTAACTATTCATGAATGAAACCGTACTCCACCTGGGGTTTATCTCTGCTCTACCTACAATCTACCTGTATTAGATATCATGATACTCGCTTCTACCTACCCCTATCAAAACAAATAACGCCAAAAGCATAGCAGGTTACAGCACAGCTTGATAAAATATCGAAGACTACATGAATGTTTAAATACTACTAATTTCAAATACATTAAGTAATTCAAGTTCATTATGAATGATCCAACTTGACATAGATGATGCATGTCAAGCATGGACGACTCTCACACATACACTCACTCATTCTCTGGAAAACTAGTCCAGCAACGATGACAATATTGTAATTGTCCACAATAAGAATATTTTGATATGCTACCACATCAAGTTGAGAGAAATGTTTGAGAGGGGGGGATGGGGGGTATGATGGTAAAATGAAACCAAGCTTAATCAGGATGTCAGGGGACCTCAGGATATTAGCCTCATCAGAGCTATATAATGTGCCTGTACCCATCGTTGACTCTTGCATCAGGCAGTGTATCTCTGACACTTGCAGCAGGCAGTTTATTAATGTACTTGGGTAAAGTTTTCATCACATCGTTAATAAGTGAACAAAATTAATAGCACGCTGGAATATGATAAATTACTATTAAACAAATATTACAACGAAGTAAGGCTAAACAGCATCCTGCTTTTATATGTGTACCATACGAGGTTTTCAATAGGTGCATTCTCCTCCCCACCTCAGGACAGGTGCCCCTGGCAGCAAGCCAACGCAGTAACAGCTATCCTACCGACTCTAGTTGAAATGATATTCACATGTGCTTATTTCTTGCTAGATACTGTACGTCTTTATAGACATGCAACTTACCCTATCCCTAATCAAAATAATTATAAACATGTAACGTTCTGAAAGTGACAATGTAAAATTAAGATGGGTTGAGAAATGACAGTACAATGTTCGAAGCTTCATGCCTCCTACTCCATGAAAATAACTCATACCCAACTGCTTTCCTACATCATTAAAATATTTACAAGTATCCCTACACAACTAATTATTGCAGCACAATATTCGTTGCGAATCTTAATGAACTTCACCTCTCGTTACCTCGGTAACACCCTAGCATAAACTACACTAGCCTCGTTAATGTGTCTTTCTTCCATACTTCAGTCATCTATATCAAAATTAAGGTGAGGAGGTGCACGACTCTGCCGCCCCTTCATCAATACCAGAGTGGATGGGTATCAAGTATGTTAGGTAGTAATGGGTAGCATGTTAGTGAGTAGCATGCCTGGGCAACAGACATGTTGCCCAGGCATGCTACTCACTAGTGGTTAATCCTCCTTGAATAAGAATGAAGCTACACTATATAGGTCAGAGTACGATGTGCTAGCTCGTCGGCCCTTCCTCCCTTCCTGATTTCTTGCTGCTTCCTATACACCTTTGATACCTTTGAAGAGTTTCGAGAGTATCTACTCTCTGAGCCCGGCCATGGGCCAGGCTCGGCTGGTGCTTGCCTGGTCAACCAGTCTGTTGCTGCTGGAGGCCCGCTGCCCCACATATCCATCACAGCCTGGTTGATCTGGCACCTGGTGAAGATATTTGTCCAGTTTCCTCTTGAAGGCTTCTACACTGGTTCCAGCCGTGTTTCGAATATCTTCTGGTAAGATGTCCGAAACACGGCTGGAACCAGTACACATTCTCAACTTCTTACCTACAATACCAGGATCAAGTTAACTAACAATAGTAACTCCGTTTAATCACTTCATAATCCAAACAGACAACCTTGTTTACACAACAGCTGACACCTTGTTTTAAAAATAGCTGACTACCCCATTGTTTTGATTATTGACATCCATTACTTACTGACACCATTAATCCTGCATAGGCTTTTTTTTCTTACGCGAAAATCAACCATGATATTTACTGTATCATAAATGTTTTAGTTTAAAGCTAAGCAATTCAGGAATCCAATAAAATAAAACATTGCGATATGTCCAATTACACAAAAACATCAACTATGTTAATATTAATACCACAACCATTTGTTTGCAGAATTCTGAACAGTGTCAAAAATTGGGAAAGATAATCAATGTCAGTTTAAAAGCAAGAAATTATTACAAGAACCTTACACTTTACACGTGTCAAAGCAGTAATGATACAATGTTTATGAGGTTTAAGTGTTCAAGCTTAGGGTTTCAGACCGCTGACAGCCAGACATACCACAGTGTTCGCCCACTACCACTTTCTGTTGCACTCTCTGCCCTCAAAGACGTTTTCCTTGACGGGTTTCAGACCCGGATGTAGTTTCAAGATAGTCTACTTCTTAGTTTCTGAGGTTTCCGGCCATGACCCTTGCAAAATTTGGGATGGTTCAGATCCGTAAGTTTCACTGTTTAGACCTGGACTTCTTATATTAAAAGGTTCCGTTTCGCTGTTTATACTGTTATCCAGTTTTGTTAAGATAGAACACCTGCACTAGTGTTCACATTATTACTACCAATGCTACTAATACTTGCTACGTTTATATTTTCAAATACAGTATATTCATGAATAAATCTACATTGGACGACTTAAACCTACATTGTAAAGAGGTACGAGAGAGGAAACGGCGAGCAGCAACAGCAAGAGAATGTTCAACAGGTTACTGGGGTCATAAGAACTATGTGACATGCAGGAGACACGCCCGCACCGCCAGGCCAGCCTAGCACTCTACTTGGAATTCCCAACCACCTCATACATAGCCAAAGACTGGTACATTATCTACCTGTCGAGATTTATAACTTCGGTGTTTTTGCTTAATACTGACGTTTTTACATTACATTAATACTGCTATGACTGTACCGGACTCTAATATTCACTCTGATGAACCTCTAATATAATTTATAATGAAACCGAACTCCCGTGGTTTTTTTAACCTTAAGTCTCACAAAAAATCGTAGGGAAAACATGTAAAAGTTAAGTAACAGAAATTCTAGACGTAAATGATACAGGTAAACCATGATATACTTACCAGTTTTATTATTCTAAATAATAGGACATGGACACATTATTTATTAAAACAGACGACACACACGTGATGGATGACCACTGATGAACAACAACAACCTCCCCCAACACCCCTAATTTCCTAACAAGCCAGCACTAGCCTAGCAATCCGGTGAGCCAACCACACTATGTACCCACCTGGACCGCCCAGCACACATATATGGCCTTATCCACGATGTGCATCTTTTCATCCTCTCCCGAGGCGACAAACTGAGACTAAGACGACTACCAGCATAAGATCTAAATCCCGATACTTAACCTAGCTCCAAAATTGACATGTCTGCCAAGGTTTACTGACTGGAAGGGCGATTGACATTTCAGATTTTGTATTACCAGATATAATGATCACCACCACCACATGATATTCTCACTCTAGGTCACATTATAAATGTAATATTACCCGTTTGTATATTTGTTCTCAATTATGGTTTGCGTACTGGGTTTTTCCGACTCATCATGTAAACAGCGTTAGATGTACTTAATAAAACATTTATGTAAATATCATAATATTTACACAGCAATTGCTTACTCAGCATTCGTTAGAAACACTTTCAACTGACTTGAATAACTTGTTATTCGTGATGAATTTTCAGAACATGTATGAATAAGTTCAAGCAAGTGCATCAATACCAACAACACGCCCAGTACATCACTGATAACACATGCCCAAACATCAATAATAACACATGCCCAAACATCAATAATAACACACGCCCGGGACATTAATTACACGCCCAGGACATCATCAATACCATCACACGTCCAAGACATCATCAATAACACACGCCCAGGACATCATTACCCCATCAGTTATCATAACAACTTCAAGTAACGTCTCCCTGGCCCCATGCGATGTTCTGGCTACGATCATCTTTGATCAATGTAGATATCTGAAGTTTCATTTTTGTTTACACAAATAAATTTTCCAACTTCAGTTAATTTCAAAGCCCAGTCCTACCACTCCCTAGGATGCAACCCATAACAGTCTACTAACACCGAGGTACCTACTTAATGATAGGTGAACAAGGGCTGCAGGTGCAAAGAAACATGCCCAACGTTACCACCCATGCCGGGGATCTAACCACGGACACTCGGTAGGTGAGCTGAGTGTGCTGCTAACTGAGCCAGTTTTTCCTCTCCACAAGACAGAGCGGATAACGTACGTAAGGCAACTTGTTCTTCACCCACGTGCTCTTCCACAGGCAGCTTCCAGTGGTGCATCATAACTGGATTTGGACTAGTTTCCTCAAAATAATCCTGTGTGTGTGTGTACTCACCTAGGGGTCGAGTCACAGCTCCTGGCCCCGCCTCTTCACTGGCCGCTACTCGGTCACTCTTCTCGCTCCATGAGCTTTATCATAGCTCTTCTTAAAGCTATGTATGGATCCTGCCACCACTACATCACTTCCCAGACTATTCCACTTCCTGACAACTCTGTGACTGAAGAAATACTTCCTAACATCCCTGTGGTTTATCTGAGTCTTCAACTGCCAACTGTAACCTCTTGTTGCTGCGTCCCATCTCTGGAACATCCTGTTTCTGTCCACCTTGTTTCCTCTCAGTATTTTATATGTCGTTATCATATCCCCCCTATCTCTCCTGTCCTCCAGTGTCGTCAGGTCGATTTCCCTTCTCTCCTCGTAGAACATAGCCCTTAGCTCCGGGACTAGTCTTGTTGCAAACCTTTGCAATTTCTCTAGTTTCCTAGGTGAGGGTTCCAAACTGGCGCTGCATACTCCAATATGGGCCTAACGTACAGTGTACAGGGTCCTGAATGACTCCTTATTAAGATGTCGGAAAGCTGTTCTTAAGTTTGTCAGGCGCCCGTATGCTGAAGCAGTTATTTGGTTGATGTGCGCCTCAGGAGATGTGCCCGGTATTATACTCACTCCAAGATCCTTTTTCTTGAGTGAGGTTTGTAGGCTCTGGCCCCCTAGACAGTACTCCGTCTGTGGTCTTCTTTGCCCTTCCCCAATTTTCATGACTTTGCACTTGGTGGGGTTGAATTCCATGAACCAGTTGCTGGACCAGGCCTGCAGCCTGTCCAGATCCCTCTGTAGTTCTGCCTGGTCCTCGTCCGACTGAATTCTTCTCATCAACTTCACATCATCTGCAAACAGGGACACTTCGGAGTGTATTCCTCCCGTCATTTCGTTCACAAATACCAGAAACAGCACTGGTCCTAGGACTGACCCCTGTGGCACCCCGCTCGTTACAGGCGCCCACTCTGATACCTTGCCACGTACCATAACTCGCTGTTGTCTTCCTGACAGGTATTCCCTGATCCACTGAGTGCCTTCCCTGTTATCCCTGCCTGGTCCTCCAGCTTTTGCACTAATCTCTTGTGTGGAACTGTGTCAAACGCCTTCTTACAGTCCAAGAAAATTCAATCTACTCACCCCTCTCTCTCTTGTCTTACTGCCGTCACCCTGTCATAGAACTCCAGTAGGTTTGTGACGCAAGATTTCCAGTCCCTGAAACCGTGCTGGCTGTCGTTGATAAGCTCATTCCTTTCTAGGTGCTTCACCACTCTTCTGATAATCTTCTCCATGACCTTGCATACTATACACGTCAGTGACACTGGTCTGTAGTTTAATGTTTCGTGTCTGTCTCCTTTTTTAAAAATTTGGACTACATTTGCTGTCTTCCATACTTCAGGTAGTCGACCTGTTTCGATAGATGTGTTGAAGATAAGTGTCAGGGGCCCAAGATTGTTCAACTGCCTCCCAGCATACATCAGGGGGATTACCAACAAACCCCTGGCTGTCTTCAAGCAGGCACTGGACAGGCACCTAAAGTCGGTACCTGACCAGCCGGGCTGTGGTTCGTACATTGGACTGCGTGCGGCCAGCAGTAACAGCCTGGTTGATCAGGCTCTGGTCCAACAGGAGGCCTGGTCACGGACCGGGCCGCGGGGGCGTTGACCTCTGGAATTCTCTCCAGGTAGACTCCAGGTAGTGGTACACAAAGCTCCTCTGCTCCCTCTTTCAGGACCCACGGAGAGATATGTGCGTGTGTGCTCATCTAATTGTACCCAACTAATTGTGGTTGCAAGGGTCGATTCATAGCTCCTGCCCCGCCTCTTCACTGGGTGCTACTAGGTCCTCTCTCTCCCTGCTCCATGAGCTTCATCATACCTCATCTTAAAACTATGTATGGATCCTGCCTCCACTACATCACTTTCCAGACTATTCCACTTCTTGATAACTCTATGGCTGAAGAAATACTTCCTAACATCCCTCTGACTCATCTGAGTCCTCAGCTTCCAATTGTGACCCCTTGTTGGTGTGTTCCATCTCTGGAACATCCTGTCTTTGTCCACCTTGTCAATTCCTCGCAGTATTTTATATGTTATCATGTCATCCCTATCCTTCCTGTCCTCCAGTATAGTCAGGTCGATTTCCCTTAACCTTTCTTCGTAGGACATTTTCCTTAGTTCCGGGACTAGTCTTATTGCAAACCTTTGCACTTTCTCTATTTCTTGACGTGTTTGACTAGGTGTGGGTTCCAAATTGGTGCTGCATACTCCAATATGGGCCTACATACACGATGTAGAGTCATGAACGATTCCTTACTGAGGCATCGGAACGTTATTCTTAGGTTTGCCAGGCGCCCATATGATGCAGCAGTTATCTGGCTGATGTGCGCATCAGGAGATGTGCTCGGTAATATACTCACCTCCAGGTCCTTTTTCCTTGAGTGAAGTTTGCAGTCTTTGGCCCCTTAGCCTGTACTCTGTCTGTGGACTTCATTGCCCTTCCCCGATCTTCATAACTTTGCATTTGGTGGGGGTTAAAATTCCAGGAGCTAGTTGCTGGACCAGGCTTACAGCCTGTCCAGGTCCCTTTCTAGTCCTGTCTGATCCTCATCCGATTAAATTCTCCTCATTAACGTTACATCATCTGCAAACAGGGACACTTCTGAGTCTATCCCTTCCGGCATGTCATTCACATACACCAGATACAGCACTGGTCCTAGGACTGACCTCTGTGGAAACCCGCTCGTCACAAGCGCCCACTCCGACACCTCGTCACATACCATGACTCGTTGTTGCCTCCCTGTCAGGTATTCTCTGATCCATTGCAGTACCTTTCCTGTTATGCGTGCCTGATCCTCTAGCTTTTGCACTAATCTCTTGTGTGGAACTGTGTCGAAAGCCTTCTTGCAGTCCAGAAAATGCAATCTACTCACCCCTCTCTCTCTCTCTCTCTCTTGCCTTATGTTACCTTGTCGTAACACTCCAGTAGGTTTGTGACACAGGATTTCCCTTCTCTGAAACCGTGCTGGTTGCCGTGTTAAGTTTGTTCCTTTCTAGGTGCTCTACCACTCTCCTCCTGATAATCTTCTCCGTGACTTTGCATACTATACATATCAGAGACACTGGTTTGTAGTTTAATGCCACATGTTTATCACCTTTCTTAAAAATTGAGACTACATTTGTAGTCTTCCACACCTCAGGTATGGAAGATATATATATATATATATATATATATATATATATGTGTGTGTGTGTGTGTGTTAGTTACTATTTTGTCCTAGGCACATGTCGATTAGACACAAGGCCTGTTGTATATATGTGTGTGTGTGTGTGTGTAAGGAAACACTTCGAAATGTTTCGGCCCCGCCGGGAATTGAACCCGGGCCCTCCGTGCGTGAAGCAAGAGCGCTAGCCACCATGCCATCGGGGTGTGTTAGGTAGTTACCATTTTGTCCTAGGCACATGTCGATTAGACACTAGGCCTGTTGTATGTGTGTGTGTGTTTGGGAGGGGGGAGGGAAGGGGAAATTGGAAATAAGCTTTCTCCTTCCCACCACCTTCCCTCTATTAGGACTTGTCGGCTAGATGGCTCTACCATAGATTACACCCCCCCCCCCACACCCAACACAGTTATATGGATGTCGAGTAGTTTTAACTATGGGAAGGTTAACCTCATAAGTCAAAGGTAGTGGGTTCCAAACTCCCCTTTAATACCTTTGATGAATTTCGAGAATTTTTCTACTCCCTAATCCCAGCCCTGTGCCAGGCTTGTATGGTGCTTGCCTAGTCAACTAGGCTGTTATTGCTGGCGGCCCGCTGACCCACATATCCATTACAGCCTAGTTGTTTTGGCACCTAGTAAAGATACTTGTCCAGCTTCCTATTTAAGACTTTTCGCTCTCCAGGAGCTTTGTCAAGTCGGCTTGACAAAGCTCCTGGAGAGGGAAACGTTGCCACAATAAAATGTCACATTAGTTGCACTTTTGTCCTTTTAATTAACATCCTCTGGTAAGATGTTGAACAGCCTGGGACCGGATGTTGATACAATGTTCTCTTATTGTGCCCACGGTGCATCTGCTTTCCACGGGGTTTATTTTACACTTCCCAACCTCACACCTGTACGTTATGGCAGTTATCTGGATCTAGTTCCTCAAGTACTTTCCAAGTTTATATTTTCATGTATGTCACCTTCACTCGAGCGAGTACCAGACGAAATATTTCCTTGTCATTTTTTTTTACTTGTGATTTACCCGCGACTTTGTATCAAGCCACGATCACACACCATTCAAAACCCCATGTTTCTGCCCCACACCTTACACTAAATCCCATGTCTACCACATACAGAGCAACCCATCTGAATCTGAGTGTTACAGTTAGAAACCTAAGTAAACAAAGATTAGCACATTTATGAAGCAATTTGCAAAGTAAACATATTGACTGATATTCTAGTAGCCGGGCTCACGCTTGGTTACACACAAGACAATGATCAATCTTTATACAATGTATGTGATCTGCCTTACGGTCACTTCCTTTAACAATGTATGCTTTATTGTCCACTTACTGAGACTTATGCAAATAGATCGTACAATACCTTATGTGATATGTCGGGGTACATTATTAATGAAAACAAGATAGTTTTCTAGACATTTTAAGCATCCATCGTAAATTTGTTTATAGGGTGAAATATAATTTGCTCTCACGCTACCATCCGCTGGAGGGATATTTGGTGAATAATTAACTAGCCACTTCAGTTGCAAAATTTAATCTCACCATTTAAAGCTCACAGCACCAAGATGATTGGTGAACGTAATGTAGGTCTTTTATGCAACTGTATCACACTCTGTAATGGGGTCTTCCAAGAGAATAAAGTCAATCCTTAACTCAAACTGAAAATTATTTTCAAAACAAGACAACAGTCTCGGTATACAGCATAAAATGTGACAAACAATATTTTAAGCGTGGTTTCTTTTTAAAACTACGACACGCGCCTAAAAGGTTGGCGTATTAAGCTTGCATTGTGAGCAGAGTCGTAACTCGGTCAGAGTCGCAGCCATCGTGGTGACGAACGTAAACATTTTATTATATAAAGAATAAAAAATGTCTCCTAGACATCGTTCAAAAAGTTGGACCCATGATTCTAATTCATTGTTTACGTCCGCCACGACGATGCCTGTGAGTTACGACTTTCTCTCACACTTGATACAGGCTTAGTACGCCAACCTTTTAGAACCTTCACACAAAAATAATAAAATCTGCATGCGACCATAATCAGGCGTTGTGGCTGGGCGCCGCGACCGCTGTACACTGCAACAAGCAACAACACTGCCATTATAAAAACATGAGGGTGGTCACCCTCCAGCCACCATGATCCACCCACCATATTCCCTAACATTAACCTTGGTGACCCTTCCATCCTGCCCCCTACCATGCACTTCCTCGTAAATCTTACTCCCCCTCCCCACAACGCCGTCCCATTATCCTCACATCCCCCTCCTTTCAACCCCTTTCCCCTACCATCCTTCCTTCCGGTTCCTCTGCGCATCTCCCCACTAGAACGTCCACCTGCCAGTGCTTCTCTACAGAGGCACGCTTCACCTGCAAGTCTCACCACATCCTCCAGATGCAGATCCCACCTTCACCCCCACCTACGTCATGCTCCGGGACGTCAACACTGGTCCACAGTAGTATGAGTGGAGGCTCTCCCCTCCACTTCATCCTTAACTCACTCATCCTTTTATTTATGTCTCTCCCCCTCAAGCATTTCTTCACAGTTAATCTCTTAATATTTTCTCAGTTTTAGTGTATTTTTCTTTCTTTTTTGCTTAGCCCCCCCCCTCTTTCTCTCTTCAAAAACTGCACCGCCATAATTCACAATATAAGAAAATTCCAAACGGTGAACGTACTCTATTAATTAAAAACAATGCAGAAGACTGGTGTGTACACATTCACAAAGGACAGGAAGATTGCCTCCCACTTTCCCCCTGGTCTCCCCAGTGGTCGTCACCACACAGCATGCGTGGTACAGTGTCACCCTCAACTGCAACACGACCCACTGAACGCCCATGCCACAGGACCCAAGCTCGGGCTGGCTAAAGGCTTGGATTGAGGATAGACTGCCTGAAGGCTCGGTGTGAAGGAAGGCTGTAAATACCAGCTGTAGGGTATTCATACATGTGTAATTCGTGTATGACACTTTTTTTAATATAAGAATAATCAAACAGGTATATGTTTCGTCTTTTCACGAAAACAGAAATTCTCAAGGCGCTGGATCAACAGAAATGTCTGTTGTTGAAGGAACGTTGGCCGTTTCAGGATACGCGCCTTAGCCTGACTCCAATACATATGAACATTTAACCAAATCCATGTTTACCTTAATCCATTCTAACCTGATCCAATCTAGGGATACACATAGTTGCTACTTTCAATGCGATGGCCGTCACAGCCACGACTATAATCAATATAATTTTACCACCCCACTGTCCAGGTCGGGGGAAGCGCTAAATCCGTAGGATTATACGGCGCCTGTGGGGGACAAGTGGAAGGCATTCAGGCTTAATTCAGGGAACTGGAGCAGAGATCCAATTCCCTAGACCAAGAGCCCCTCACCAGCGTCAAGGAACCTTCCTTGAGGGATAAAACTGAAGAAATACTTAATAATATCCCTGTGACTCGTCTATGTTTTCGACTTTCAGCTGTACCCTCGTGTATCTGTTGCCAGCTCTCAAACAATGTCCCTATCCACCCTATCAATTCCTCTCATTATTTTGTACGTCGTTATCATATACCTAGTCCCTCGTTGTCATGAGGTTTATATCCCTTAGTCTCTCCTTATACCCCCGAGCTCGGCGATTAGTCCTGTTGCAAACCTCTGCAATTCTTAGACATGCTTGATCATATGTGGGTTCCATACTTGTGCTGCATTGTCCGATATATGCCTGAAAGTATATCGTAGTGTCGTGAATACGTCCTTGCTCAGGTCTCTGAAAGCTAATCTTACATTCGTCAGACGTGTTTGCTGCAGCAGTTAATCGATTGTTGTGTGCCTCAGGCGATATGCTCGGTAAAATGCTCACCCCGAGGTTCCTCTTTCTGAGCGAGGATTGCAGTCTTTGCCCCCTTCCTCCCAAGAGCCTTTATTCCGTTTGCGGACTTCCCCCCCTCCAATCCAAATCTTCACAATTTTGCATTTGCTAGGGTTAAATTCCAATAGCCACTTGTCAGGCCAAACCTCAAGCGCGTTTATCAGAATATGCACGTGCTTGCCCTGCTTATGCGCTGAAGTTATAAGTCAGTGAAGGGAGGAAGCACCCTCTGTGTCTATATATATAAAGCACAGGGCTATGCAAATACAATGCAAAAACAAATGTTTCCACTGTGAAGAACAATGGAACAACTCCAAAAATAACACCCGCTCACAATGGCTACGTTCACGGTAATGCTTCCTACCAGCAGTCAGTCCTCTGTCCTGAGGCTCTCATACCTCCCTCACTGAGGCTCTTACCACCAGCCCTCTGTCCTGAGGCTCTCATACCTCCCTCACTGAGGCTCTCACCACCAGCCCTCCTAGGGCCTTACAATTCCATTTAAAAACTAGATAGGAACACGAGGCACAATATGAACCACCTACATATTACGTCCTTAGCAATTAGTAACTACGTCAAGCACGAGGAAAAGGCTAAGAACCGTCGAGGAAAAGGCTAAGAACCGTCGAGGAAAAGGCTAAGAACCGTCGAGGAAAAGGCTAAGAACCGTCGAGGAAAAGGCTAAGAACCGTCGAGGAAAAGGCTAAGAACCGTCGAGGAAAAGGCTAAGAACCGTCGAGGAAAAGGCTAAGAACCGTCGAGGAAAAGGCTAAGAACCACGTCGAGGGCGAAACTATGAACATACATGTCGAGACATGAAGCCAGTTTTTCGAAAAATAAAAAATTCGTTTTTAATTAGACTTATGTAAAGAAAATGCAAATGACAAGGGCAAAGCCGAGAGAACAGGTCGAGAATTTTGTTATACAATGTTCATTCAAAACATTCTGCATAGCCAGGGTCTTCCCAAGTACTATTAACCGCGATCCATTTTTTTAAGAACTTTGTATCTTATGGAAATTTTACTATTATTGTATTAACTAGTGGAGACGATTAAAACAATTCATATTACCTTGTTTACGAAATAGAAATCAGTTTCACTTTGCTCGTGGTGACACCAAGACATGCGTGCTATTAGCCGTAATGCAATTTGCCGTAAAATGACAGACTCCCAGAAAATGGAATTACGTTCGGAATTTGAGATGCATGACGCAAGATTTATCGCGGTACGACCTTAACTGTATAGTTATTAGAAAACGGAGCATTTTATTTTTTTTGCCTCCAAGGGTTAGTTTATGCCGCTCATCCTGTTAATATTAACTGTTAGTTCTGAGCAGTATCTTCCCCAGGGCCCGGACTCAGAGCAGGCCTCCTAGGTTCCAAATATTACCGGATTAAGAACTACCAAAAGACAAATAAGAAAGTAATGTGTACACTGAATACAAGTAAAGGTTTCGTGCGGGTGAACTTTCCACCATACCTGCCTGGAGTCTACCTGGAGGACATTCCGGGGATCACCGTCCCCGCGGCCCTGTCTATGTTCCAGTATCACCGTGGCTAAGAACGTCAAACATGTCAAAGTCGTTGACACCAAAGGTACAATTACAGTCTACAGGCATCACTAGTTACAATATACAGGAATCACTACAGTTACAGTATACAGGATCACTACAGTTATAGTATACAGGCATCACTATAGTTACAGTATACAGGCATCACTGTAATTACAATTTCATTATCAAAACCTGTGTCCCTCCCCCACACCCTCTCTGCCTGAGGGCTTACCTTGAAGTGGCTCTCCGTCACCCTAGGGCCTAGGCCATGCCCTGAAGCAGAGTGGCCCTGACCCCTGCCACTCAGACAATCATGCACGGTAAGCTGTCAAGGACGAGTAAGCGTCAACTCGGATACACGGACATGTTCAACGAGTTACATTACAGCAAGGATGAAATGAGTTCATTTTTAAGTTTCACAAGGATGCAGGTAAGCTAGCATACGTCACTGGCTTCAGCTAGTGCCACACATGACTGCGGCATCTCATGTCACGTAAACTACAGCTACTGCTGTATTTACCACAGCTACTATGGCACAAACCACAGCTACTGAGGCACAAGTTACAGCTACAGACGAATCTCCCATTAGCATGGCCGTGACGAACTCTAGCTAGAGTTCGTCACGGCCATGCTAGCGGGAGATTCGTCTGTAAAAACTTGCATTTGTAGACACAGTGGTGCCTATGCTAAGCTACAGCTACTGCTGTATAAATCATACCTACTATCACACAACTACAGCTACTGTGGCACAAACCACAGCTACTGTGGCGGTGATTTTGGACAGTAGTGGTTGTGGTGGTAGTGATTCAATAACGGCGGCAGCAATGTAGGTGTCGAGGGGACGAAGGCAATCCTAGCACAATGCGTGGAGCAACTTCAGCTAGTGAGGGATGGGGAGGGAATGTCGTAGCACCATTCATGAATGGTTTCTCCTTCTCCCCTCATTACAACATGGAGTGTATGAGGTGCTGGAGAACTGGTGTTTGTCAGGTATCAGGAAGCATCACCACCACCACAACTCAACAGCTGCAGCAGGTATAGCAGCAGCAGCAGCAGCAGTACAACTACCAGGGAGAGCAGCTAACAACCTAGCCGGGTTTGGCAGCCTGAGGAGATGCTGGTTACTGCTAAAGCCACACCCATACCACGCACCCTGCCATCTCTCCTCACATCTTGACTTAGAAGCTCTCCTCTCGGCGATTAGTTTGTTGACTTCCGTTAACTACCACTCTCAGTGTTTCAATATTTTATATTTCAAAGACGAGGATCAATTTACTCGCAGCAGCGAACATACAATAAACCTGTCAAGCAGCCGCTTTTGCCACAGCTGACAACTCGAATCAGCCCCACAAAAACTTTATTACTATGATGCTTTAGTGCTGGTCACTGACATCAGCATACCTATTAATTTATGTTCAGTTATATTCACCTGTTAGTCCCAAGTGTGCACTTTCTTTTAGCTCTTATTCAACTTAAATGGCCTCTCCTAACACTTTTTCCTTGTGCCCAGAAGTATTCTTACCCATATACTACTTTGCTAATACACGACAAGAAAAATATTAAATGTATATCTTTATGATATCGTCATGTATAGTTGCATATATACAACGGTCAAAACACTCGTGTATTCACAATGATCGAGTCTTTCTTCATGAGACAACGCAACGTTCATTACGCTAATAATTCACTAAAGTCCATTGTTCCTGTCTGACGAAACGTATTCATCTCTTAAAAAAAAAATGGACATTTGCCTTTCAAACAGATGTCAATGCCAATGTAAACACTTGGCATCTCCGTACTGAACACCATTCACATGCAAGTCTACATGTTATGAACATCACCTCAACCCAATGAACTTTATTTATTTTTATTTTTTTTATTTGACCTTGATGAGCAACTCACTGGACAGGTACCGACCTCTGGATGCTCATAAGACACCGACCTCTGGATACTCAAAAGGTAAAGACCTCTGGATGCTCATAAAGTACCGACCTCCACGTGCACAAACCAGTAACATCCTATAGAGAAAGGTCTGAACGTGTTTAAGTCCCCACTCTTTTTTCATACGTAAAAATTCATATCTTAAGAGCTGCAGAGTATTCACACACGCCACACCAGAACAGCTGCCTTCACTGATAAGAATATCTTACCTTTTTTCTTTAATCATTTCACATACTGCTTTAAAAATAGTTCAAGAACATTCGTAAACACTCATTAAACAACAGTACATTCACCCATTACCATTCATAAAACCGTGCTAGAAAACACAAGTTACCAACATCGTTGCTCAATATTCCCACAAATAATGATCAAAGAATATCTAACAAAATTAAATGGTTACCCTCCCTCTCAGCATTCCATGAGATACTGATAGACAAAACTCGCTGGTTCCCTCTTTCTGAACATTCCCCGTGGGTCACTGGCAAACACAACTCACCAGTGTTTCCCCCTCAACATTCCTCAAGACCCGGTCGAAGACAATTACCTGAATGATCTCATCCAGACGCCGCGCATAAAACACATAATTACGCCTTGTGGCCAGGACAAAACTGCACTGTACAGCAGACGCAACACACCCACTCACAACAAGCACTGACTTGACACAGGAGCACAACACACGGAACTGTTACAATGAATACCACACGAAACCACAGAGACGTTGGGAAGTATTTTTTGCAGTTTCAGTGTGGTAAGTGGAACACTATATTGAAGTGGTGGTGGAGGCAAACACCATGCACAGCTTTACACCATGCAGCATGTATGACGAGGTCATGGAGATCAGGAATCAATAAAGCCAGTCAATAACGTAAGCTGTACTGTGCTGCACCAATAGCCTGAATGGCCAGCAATCAGAGGCCTAGTCCGGAGCTGGGTCGTGAGGGTGATGACCCCCGGAAACATTGCCAGACTCAAAACATAACCTGTGCAACAAAATAACCCATTTAATATATATATATATATATATATATATATATATATATATATATATATATATATATATATATATATATATATATATATATATATATATATATATTTATTTTTTTATTAACACATCAGCCGATTCCCACCAAGGCAGGGTGGCCCGAAAAAGAAAAACTTTCATCATCATTCACTCCATCACTGTCTTGCCAGAAGGGTGCTTTACACTACAGTTATAAAACTGCAACATTAACACCCCTCCTTCAGAGTGCCGGCACTGTACTTCCCATCTCCAGAACTCAAGTCCGGCCTGCCGGTTTCCTGAATCCTTCATAAATGTTACTTTGCTCACACTCCAACAGCACGTCAAGTATTAAAACCATATGCCTCCATTCACTCCTATCAAATACGCTCACACATGCTTGCTGGAAGTCCAAGCCCTCGCACACAAAACTTCCTTTACCCCTCCCTCCAACCTTTCCTAGGCCGACCCCTACCCCTCCTTCCCTCCACTACAGATTTATACACTCTCGAAGTCACTCTGTCTCGTTCCATTCTCTCTACATGTCCAAACCACCTCAACAACCCTCCTCAGCTCTCTGGACAATCGTTTTGTAATCCCGCACCTCCTCCTAATTTCCAAACTCCGAATTCTCTGCATTATATTCACACCACACATTGACCTCATACATGACATCTCCACTGCCTCCAGCCTTCTCCTCGTTGCAACATTCATCACCCATGCTTCACACCCATATAAGAGCGTTGGTATAACTATACTCTCATACATTCCCTCTTTACTTCCATGGACAAGGTTCTTTGTCTCCACAGACTCCGAAGTGCTCCACTCACCCTTTTCCCTCATCAATTCTATGATTCACCTCATCCTTCATAGACCCATCCGCCGACATGTCCACTCCCAAATATCTGAATACATTCACCTCCTCCATACTCTCTCCCTCCAATCTGATATCCAATCTTTCGTCACCTATTCTTTTTGTTATCCTCATCACCTTACTCTTTCCTATATTCACTTTCAATTTTCTTCTTTTACACACCCTACCAAATTCATCCACCAACCTCTGCAACTTCTCTTCAGAATCTCCCAAAAGCACAGTGTCATCAGCAAAAAGCAACTGTGACAACTCCCACTTTGTATTTGCTTCTTTATCTTTTAGCCCAACACCTCTTGCCAAGACCCTCGCATTCACTTCTCTTACAACCCCATCTATAAATATATTGAACAACCACGGTGACATCACACATCCTTGTCTAAGGCCCACTTTTACTGGGAAATAGTCCCTTCCCTCCTACACACTCTAACTTGAGCCTCACTATCCTCATAAAAACTCTTCACTGCTTTCAGTAACCTTCCTCCTATTCCATACACCTGCAACATCTGCCACATTGCCCCCTATCTACCCTATCATACGCCTTTTCCAAATCCATAAATGCCACAAAACATCTTTACCCTTATCCAAATACTGTTCACCTATATGTTTCACTGTAAACACTTGGTCTACACACCCCTACCTTTCCTAAAGCCCCTTGTTCATCTGCTATCCTGCTTTCTGTTTTACTCTTAATTCTTTCAATAATAACTCTACCATACACTTTACCAGGTACACTCAACAGACTTATTCCCCTATAATTTTGCACTCTCTTTTGTCCCCTTTGCCTTTATACAAAGGAACAATACACGCTCTCTGCCAATCCCTAGGTACCTTACCCTCTTCCATACATTTATTAAATAATAGCACCAACCACTCCAAAATTATATCCCCACCTGCTTTTAACATTTCTATCTTTATCCCATCAATCCCAGCTGCCTTACCCCCTTTCATTCTACCCACTGCCTCACGAACTTCCCCTACACCCACAACTGGCTCTTCCACACTCCTACAAGATGTTATTCCTCCTGCCCTACACACGAAATCACAGCTTCCTGTCTTCATCAACATTTAACAAATCCTCAAAATATTATCTCCATCTTCCCGATACCTCTAACTCTCCATTTAATAACTCTCCTCTCCTATTTTTAACTGTCAAATCCATTTGTTCTCTAGGCTTCCTCAACTTATTAATCTCATTCCAAAACTTTTCTTATTTTCAACAAAATTTGCTGATAACATCTCACCCACTCTCTCATCTGCTCTCTTTTACATTGCTTCACCACTCTTTTAACCTCTCTTTTCTCTCCATATACTCTTCCCTCCTTGCATCACTTCTACTTTGTAAAAACCTCTCATATGCTAACTTTTCTCCCTTACTACTCTCTTTACATCATCATCCCACCAATCGCTCTCTTCCCTCCCGCACCCACTCGCCTGTAACCACAAACTTCTGCTGAACACTCTAACACTACATTTTTAAATCTACCCCATACATTTTCGACCCCATTGCCTACACTCTCACTAGCCCATCTATCCTCCAATAGTTGTTTATATCTTACCCTAACTGCCTCCTCTTTAGTTTATAAACCTTCACCTCTCTTTTACTTACTGATTCTATTTTCCTTGTATCCAATCTACCTTTTACTCCCACTGTAGCTATAACAAAAAGTGATCTGATATATCTGTGGCCCTCTATAAACATGTACATCCTGAAGTCTAATCAACAGTCTTTTATCTACCAATACATAGTCCAACAAACTACTGTCATTACGCCCTACATCATATCTTGTATACTTATTTATCCTCTTTTTCTTAAAATATGTATTACCTATAACTAAACCCTTTCTATACAAAGTTCAATCAAAGGGCTCCCATTATCATTTACACCTGGCACCCCAAACTTACCTACTACACCCTCTCTGCATGTTTCTCCCACTTTAGCATTTAGGTCCCCTACCACAATTACTCTCTCATTTGGTTCAAAAGTTCCTATACATTCGCTTAACATCTCCCAAAATCTTCTCTCCTCTACACTCCTCTCTTCTCCAGGTGCATACACGCTTATTATGACCCACTTTTCGCATCCGACCCTTATTTTAATCCACATAATCCTTGAATTTACACATTTATATTCCTCTTTTCCTTCCATAACTGATCCTTCAACATTATTGCTACCCTTCCTTAGCTATAACTCTCTCAGATACTCCTGACTTAATCCCATTTATTTCTCCCCACTGAAACTCGCCTACCCCTTCAGCTTTGTTTCGCTTAGGGCCAGGACATCCAACTTCTTTTCATTCATAACATCGGCAATCATCTCTTTCTTATCATCCGCACTACATCCACGCACATTCAGACAACCCAGTTTTATAAAGTTTTCTTCTTCTCGTTTTTAGTAGATTTGTACAGGAGAAGGGGTTACTAGCCCATTGCTCCCGGCATCTTAGTCGCCTCATACGACACGCATGGCTTACGGAGGAAAGATTCTTTTCCACTTCCCCATGGACAATATATATATATATATATATATATATATATATATATATATATATATATATATATATATATATATATATATATATATATTCATAATAAAGATTCCATTTAGAATGGCACAATAAATAAAACAATGTACCTTATTTTCACTGGGGTCCCTGTTGATTTACATATGCCGTCAATTATACTCTAACCTTAAACAATATTAACAATGCAAACAAAATATAGGAATGACCCAGATCAGTGTCACACTAGAAACATGTAAACAATACAAGAAATCACTCTTCCCTTTCTGTAGCTTCATTCATTTAGTCTTTGGCTCTTATCAAGTAAATTTATTTTTTAATAAGACTGCCCTTGATAGGACCAGCCAGCCCATCAAAAACACTACACAAGGTGAACTTGACTGCACTTATCATGCATTTTATTAACTTCACTATTTAGTAAGCACGTCACTTTGAGCTATATAGCGACTCTGAAATTCCATACCACGGATTTCATCACTTATTCTACACAGAATCACTTCAACGCAACAACTAAATCGAAAGATCACTACATATTTATTTTGAGCATTTCCAATATAAAAAAAATATCTCATTTGCAAGTCAAGCCAACCTGCAGTGTTCCACGGATATTTCAGTGTAATTAAAACAGATGATGAAAGCTGTGTGATGGCATCTGCGCGTATCATAATATTCCATAGAAGGCGGCCAGGGAAGAAGTGGGAGTATAGCTCCGCGAGAAGACCCGACCCAGGCAGGGGTGAGCGAGCGACTGAGCTACACTGAGTCACACACTGCTGCTGCTGCTGAAGGTACCTTCCCTCCCGCCCTACCTCCCAGCCCTGAGTCACCACACATACACACACTGAAGAAACACTGTGAGGATGAGCACCAACACTGTACACACACTGGAGAAACAAACACAATGTTAAGACGAGCAACAACAAACCCTCTGTATACATACTGGCGAGATGACCACCGAATAAATGAGTTACAACATTCGCCTGAGAAGAATAAACCTCCAGAGTATTCATACTCATGCTAGTAAAAACTTTATTCTATGCACTCTGGTCCTTTATAATTCTTTATACACTTATCAAAGCCAAATACTTCTACATGCACATAACCGTGTACAATACACTAAGAATCTAACCGTGTACATATTTAGTTTCCACAATGACGCAAGGAAATTTAACAACCAGTATAAATTATAACATACCTTAAAGTGTCTGTATAACTGTACCAATATTCGGAAAAATCCCAGGCAAAACAAACATTAAAATTCGCCTTGACAGCCAACACGTGTTCGTTTTCAAAGGCAGTTGCCAAGCCTCAAATTTTCAGCTTGTCAAAAAGTGTAAGCTATAGTTACAAGCGAATTTTCGTCTATGAAATGTCTTGGTGCAAAAAAAAAATCTGTTAATCAACATATGACTCAAAGGAAAATAATAATAATAATAATAATAATAATAATAATAATAATAATAATAATAATAATAATAATAATAATAATAATAATCAATAATAGAAGATAAAATAATCAAATTAAACTGAGGTCGTTTAAGAAGACGAAAGGTTAATAATGTGAGGAAAGTACGTAGTGCTCACAGCTCAGCTAGTGTTCAGGACTCAACTAACACAAGACGGGCTCAATCCTCGACAAGGTGAGACATACGGTCGTATCTCCCCTAAAGTCCAATCAACCTGTGGCTGGACTCCGAAAAATTGCAAAAGAAAAAAATATCTGTGGTATCATATTCCAAGCCATGCAAAGATTTCATATAAATATTAGCGAACGTGTTTCTGTATTATTACTTTAATCATGTAAATTTTTCTTTGAATATTAATTCAATTGCCTTTTTCTTAGTTTAAGATTTTGTTTAATTCATATTTTATCTAATAAGATTTTTTTTGTTAAGACACATGTACAAAAATAAATTTTAGTTTTTCGTCGATTTTTTTTAGTAAACAATTCATTTAAATAAAAAAAAAATATTTTTGGGTCATCTGCTGGTGTTCGGTAACAACAACTACTAAAGCACCGACGACAAAGTAGATACATTCAAATATGTGCTATGTAGTCACCCTTCAGGGGACTTCGAGAGTCCAAGAAGTCTGCCGTGTTGTTGCAATTTGGAGAGCAGGTAGAAATGCTGACATGTATTGTGCCGATTGGTTACTGCAAATGAGCTTACCTCAGTTAAACGAGAGGAGCTTATCTACCTTTACAGTTATACCTCAGGTGAAGTACTGGATGCACTGCGTTAAAGGAATCTTTTGAGTGTCTGCAAGCACCTCTTCTGGGAAGGATCACATTACCACCAGCTGCAGCACCAAGATATCAGTGTCTGTCTTTATTTCCAAGTTAATCAGTGAATGAACTTGTTTTTTGGATCCAAAAGATTATGGATGGATATTGGTCAATGGTCGACTTGAACCGAAAACTACAGATCTTCCAGCTTTGGAAGCTGTACTGAAGATGATCAAATGCAACTGCAAGACGGACTATGATACAAAACGATGTAGCTGGCAAAAACATGATCTACAATGCTCAATAGTATTTACTGAATGCAAAACCCCCGTTTGCCTTACCTGTGACTGGTTTCGAAAGTTTTTCCACTCCCGCAGGGTGGTCATGGACCACGCTTATCTGGTGCTTGTATTGTTCCAACCACGGTCTTAGTTTTCTGTAAGACTAGCGCGTCTCAGAGCAAACTATACTCCAACTTAGTGAGCGTGAGAATATTATCTCTAGGGAAAAGGCGACACGTCTGGCGCTGCTGAACGTACGCTAAGCTGCATTAATAAGAACTTAAGAATGATGGAGCACTGCAGTAGGCCTATTGGCCGATGCTAGACAGGTGTAATTTACACCCATTCATATACTCATCCAACCTATATTTAAAGCTACTCACAGTTCTTGTCTCAATGACGATACCCGAGAATGTGTTTCGCTCATACCTGGAGTCTACCTGGAGGGCATTCCGGGGATCGACGTCCCCGCGGCCCGGTCTATGACCAGGCCTCCCGGTGGATCAGGGCCTGATCAACGAGGCTGTTACTGCTGGCTGAAGGTAGTCCAACGTACGAACCACAGCCCGGCTGATCTGGCACTGACTTTAGGTATCTGTCCAGCTCCCTTTTGAAGACAACCAGGGGTCTACTGGTAATGCCCCTTATGGCTGGTGGGAGGCTGTTGAACAGTCTTGGGCCCCGGACACTTATTGTGTTTTCTCTTAGTGTACCAGTGGCGCCCCTACTCTTCACTGGGGGGAGGGGGGGTACGTTGCACCGTCTGCCAAGTCTATTGCTTTCGTATGGCGTGATTTCTGTGTGCATATTAGGGACCAGTCCCTCCAGAATCTTCCAGGTGTAGATTATGATATATCTCTCTCGCCTGCGCTCCAGTGAATATAAGTCTAGTGCTTCCAGACGTTCCCAGTAGTTAAGGTGTTTGATGGAACTTATACGTGCAGTAAAGGTTCTCTGTACATTCTCTAGATCTGCAATTTCACCTGCCTTGAATGGAGACGTTAATGTACAGCAGTATTCCAGCCTAGAGAGAACAAGTGATTTAAAAAGGATCATCATTGGCTTAGCATCCCTTGTCTTGAATGTTCTCATTATCCATCTACAACTCTACTGCCAAACCAATACTTCGCTATATCTTTTCTAAATCTAAATTTGTTTAACTTGAAGTCATATTAATTTAAGTTAGAGCAAAAATATTATTTTCTTTATTGATGATTAGATCAGGTAGATATCAACGAAATGTAAAGCGTGCGAAAGTTGACGTTCAACTTGAGGAGAGGTTGGTTGCTCAAGGACAGTTTCCGTCTCATGCTGACCAGTTCTGATTAGCTTCCCAGAGTGATATCACATTCTCACCTTACAAAATTGGATTTAATACAGTGAACGCTGTGTGGTATCATGTTCACCACTACTTCTGTGACAAGAGGGAGAGGAATGTTAATTAATTCGACATCACCCGTCACTCAACACATCAAGAGAGTGGCAGCGAGTGCTGCTTGTGGAAGGTCGCTCAGGCAGGCTGACCATCACTGAATCTGGTTTAGTACACAACACACATCTGAATAATTGGAAGAGGCGGCACTTGCACACAACCTTACCCTTGTAATTATGTTGGTAGAATTACCAACAACATGTTAGGTAAAAGGACACAAGTCAACTAATGTGATATTTTATTGTGGCACAATAAAATGTCACATTAGTAGCACGTGTCCTTTTACTTAACCTTACCCTTGCCTGGACAGTTGTGTGGGTCACCACGCAGTCTCACTGACCTACTCTCCTTGGTCAAACCCTCTCTCAAACTACATCGTTCGTTTTCTAATGCGTTCACGGATGCGTCTGTTTCTGAACGATCTAAGCTAACAAAACTATAAATTACCTTAGGATAGCCTAAATTATTCTAAATTCTCGCACTGTTAGCTATCAGTAACCCAATTTTAAACAGGAAAGTAACGTCTGGCAACAGGTGATATACCGGGTTCTTTTAATTCGTTGGAAACTATACGTTCGTTGTGCACTGCGAGGATACAATACAATGGAAGCCTATTGAAGGTGGGGATTAATGTATCTGGAACATTAGTATAGTACAAGGATGTGAGTGAGCCTGGCCCATGACCGGGCTCCGGAAGTAGAAACTCTCGAAACTTATCAAGGGTATAAAGGTCTATGAGCCACCCTTTGTCTGCTAAAGATTTTTTTTGATCAAACATTAAGGAAATAATTCTTATGACCAAATTTTTCATATTAATATTTAACACTGTCACTAATTATTACACTGTCATTAAAAATTTTTGGTCGTCGATAAATAAGCCTATGAGTGAGTTTTTTTTTTTAATAAACCAACAAATTACATATGTAAAAATTAGTAATCAGATTCAGAAGTTTTATTTAGAAATGTCTGTAGTTATATAAAAAAACTATTTGCTTAGTCTTCTCATGAGAATATTCTGATCTGTATATGAGCTATCTTTAGTAAGTTCTGCACATTCTTAATGAGGAAAGGGTCTGGTGTATTGCTGAAGTGGCTGCAGCTGGTGGACGCTGCTGCTGCTGTCACAGATACCATCACTCACTGAAGCACTATAGTGACTTCACACTCCAGTGCCAGTGAAAACATTATAATTTTAACAATGGCCAAGATTATGTTCAATGAGCACTTGCATGATACTGTTACTAACGTGTGACTAAATTAGCTGGATCCCACGATCCGTCGAACTCAACGCTGTGACTTAAGCCTAGTCGTCAATATTAACGTAACATTTTTAAATACGATTTGTATACCAAATTAAGTTTTCTCGCCAGCCTGGTCACGAAGCTGGCATTGTAGTGGCCTAGGTTGACGTCATGACTGCGACTGTAAAACACAAGAAAACTAAGAATAAAACCACAATATACTATGGAAGGAACTCTTCGCAACTAATCCACAAATTGGAGATAAAACGAGAAAACGTTTCGGTCCGTCCTGAGTTATTATCAACTCGCATTTTGGTAATGGTCTAGGATAACTGTAATACTATATAAAATATAAGCGACTCTTAGAGTTTGGAGGACCAAAAATGAAGGGATGGAGGTTATCTGCATGCTGTTTATCCTGCACAATTCGTATGTCTGTAGATTTATCTCAGACATACGTCTCTCTCCCGATAAGACTAAAAAAAAACCAATTAGGTTTAATGCTTATCATCTGTGAGGATAAATGAGGCAGTAAGGTACTTTATTCCTAACTATTATCTATACTTCAATCCCTGTCAGAGGAACATAGTGCACTGATAAGTGCACTATGTTCACCTTCTGAACGAGTTTGGTGAAGTACTGACTGAGGACTATTGTACCTGCTGTAGCTAACATCTCTCTCTATGGTCTTGCGTCTTCTTCACGACTAAGTCTGCATGGTACCTCAGTTACACATCTTTTTTGTCTCCCTCATCTCCCTTTTGATGTAAATAGTAGGGAAGGGAGGGGGGGACGAAGAAGGAATTGCAAAGCACTTTTCTTGCGTGAGTGTGGTAGGCTTGTGTTCTTCCTGACGACCAGGGATACATCTTTCCTTCCCTCTTCCTCCTCCTCCTCCTGCGGGACCTACATCTAAATTAGGCGTTAAAGTTTAAGGTCTATCGGCTGCCAGGATCATAAACTCCACTGATGGCCCGCCAATATGGTCTTATGACCAGGTCTGGTGTGATCTTTACGACTGTGTGTGTAGCGTGTCTCAGAGATACACAGGCGCTCTGTGCTTGTATGCATTTCTCTTGAATTTCTCGATACATTTTATATGTGTATATAACTTCGTGCAGAATGTTTAAATGCGTAAACTTTTCCTCGCACTTACCTTAGCAACTCCAATGTTTACTCAAGAACAGCGTTCACGTCCTTACCTGAAAGGAGAAGATGATCCAGTAAATATTAACCACAAATGAAGAAATTATAAAAGAAAACGAAGATTTAAGAATGCCATCAAATTAAAGTTTGCTGCTTTATCTAAACTGACAAGTAGGTTATACTTCCCGTAAGTACTTGAAATACAACTGGCTAATTAAATGTACCCACCTCTGGTGGCTTGCTAGGTTTAAAAACTATCGATTGTACGAGGGTCAGGTTGCGTAGCAACTGTACACCACAAGTCAAGAATACTTTAAGGGATTAAAGTCTGTAAATCAGACATAAGTGTAGCATTAAGAGCTTTGTCACTCCAGAAATTAGTGTATATACACAGCTCATCGTGTATATATACCCTGTATAACCACGTATTTTCTATTCTACATATACCTAGTAAGAATATCCCCATTGCAGTAACATCATTTTCAACTCATTTTTTACCCTCCGTTCCTGACAGTAATCTTTCCACACCTTTTCACATTAAACGTATTTATTAACGTCTGTACCCGCAATATTTATTAGCCTAACTCATCATAGGCTTACAGGCGGTGTGTATTAATCTGTGTTAGGCAAACAGACAATGTCTCAATAAAAAGCTGATAGCAGCTTTGAATGACACTCTCAAAGCCCCTGGCAGTTTGTCGCTCGATATCCAGCTAGTCTCCGTGTATTGTCACGAAAATGAATTATATGAGACGCAGCTAAAATATTCAGTGAAATTGGTATGACTGTGAGGAAACACGCACTGGGTGCTAATCAATGGAGGTGTGTAGAATGGTGGCGTGCGGGGGCGAGGCGCACATCTCCAGCCAGCACATCCCACAAACGCCAGGCTATCAGGTGGAGGAGTCTAGACAGTCAGTGGCGGAGTAGGCCTAGTGCGCAGCCGCCTCCTCCCCAGGGGCTAGCCTAACTGGGGAAGAAGGGGGCGGAGCTGGTGTAAGAGGGAGGGCGGGAAGATGGGCACTGGGGGTGAGAGGAGGAAGTGGTAGTTTTTTCTTAATTAAAGTCATTACGCACACGGATACCTTTCAGCCAACACTTGAGTACTGCCAGCAGGAACTGAAGTTTACTGAAGACAAGACCGGAGCGTTTTCTTACACAGGAACAGTGGTGGTAGTGGGTGTGTTGGGGGAAAGAGGGGGGGATTAAAAGAATAAGGGGAAAGATGTAGGGGGTACGAGACGTCGGGTTGCCAGCAAGCTACACTTAGCAATACACGGTAGCTACTGCTGCTGCTGCTACTGCTACTACTGTTGCTGCTACTGCTGCTCACCTTCCACCCACCAAAAGGGAGAAGTCTGCCAATATTCCGCCATCTTTCCCGGTACTCTCGCTGCAAACGAAGTCTTGTATCTTATTCGGGTATAGAGGATTAATGTATCACTAACGATGTATCATAAAAACTAGACAGGTCTTCATGGGTATCGTACACTGCAGGAGAGCATTAACAATTTACTCGAAGGCCGCCAGCGCATCCAAACTGGATATCACCTTTAAAGCTAGCGTGGTTTTCGCTTGGCCCAAAACATTAAAAATGCATATATATACGCGAGCCTAAAATACTATATGTTACTGTAGAATTTAAATAAATGCAATTCATTAACATTAAAATGGAATATATCAACATACTATTCCAACTGGTTTAGTCAACTAAACTATTAAAATTATTAATTAAACTAAGTATTACCTCTATGTGTCATTAACTCTATACAACATATATACACGTGAATAAAACTATTATTATACACCGTCAATCGATTTCAATACATATTTCAGGTAAGCTTCGGTTCATGAATTCTCAGCAGGTCTGCATTTAGTGACGTAAGTGAAACTTTATGAAGCCTACGCGCGCACACACACACAAAAATCCGCGTCGGTACTGCGTTACGATTTTTATATACACTATATTATAACTCTTGCATATTAAAGATAGAGATATTTTATTACACACACACACACACATACACACACACACACACACACACACACACATATATATATATATATATATATATATATAATATAAACAAATATGAATAGGAATTCCAAGCGCTTTGGTGACTACTCACATATAGTTCCTTGATAATGTGAGTAGTCACGAAAGCGCTTGGAATTCTCTATTTTCATTGTGGTTCTTGCATATTTTGATATCACCTGTTTACTGTGATCTTTTTGCATATATATATATATATATATATATATATATATATATATATATATATATATATATATATATATATATATATATATATATATATATATATATATATATATATATATATATATATATATATATGTCGTGTGCCGAATAGGTAAAACTGGTCAATTAGTACGAACTCATTTAAAATTAAGTGCTTTCTAAAATTTAAAGATATATAATTTTTTCATTTTTGTTTATGTAAAAATAATAATTTTGTACCAAAAGCACCTTAGAAGACTTACCTAACCTTATTATAACAAGCGCAATTTAAGTTTACAATAATTTAATAATAAACAAACACAATTAAATATATTTTTCGTTAGGTTCAGAATGATTTTTGCGAAATTATTGCATACACAAATTTCTATATATATATATACGTATATATATATATATATATATATATATATATATATATATATATATATATATATATATATATATATACACGCACCCATATACAATAGGCCTAGTGTCAAATCGACATGTGCCTTGGACAAAATGGTAGACACACACACACACACGTCATTCAAATACAGATTATATTGGTTGAGTCTACCATAGCAATACTCAGTCAAGTACGTTTTCTCTTGTTCTTCGAGTACTGAGTCGTTTTCTTTCACCACTATCGGGCGCTCTAAACAAGATCGAATATTTACTATATTACCTACTGTTATCTGAATAATATGGTAAGAATATAGAGGTTAAGCTTTAACTGCATTAAAATAATATAGAGAATATAAATTATTTCCTACAAATAACAGTTTTGATAATTTATGATGAAAACTTTAAAACTAATGATTATAATGAGATTACGCTAATGATTCTACGATTAAAGGCAAAACACTATACCTGTTCAATGCAGATGAAAATTTGAATGAGCGCGTGCACGATGTAAACAAACCGTGCATCATCATACAGATCGAAGATCCGGATGCTGGAGTGTTTCCTGTACCCATTCAGTCGATGCCTCCTCGGTGGTGCCGCCTTGAAGCTACGACCCCGGCGGTGCCGCGAACTTTCTTGTAAGAATCCCTCGATGAATGGGTGGCGCAGCCGCTCATGTGCTAGCACTCTCGAACGCGGGTGACGAGGGCGTTCATGAATTTGTACTTGGTAACTAGAATGACGTGGACGTTCGCGGGAGACGACTTCAGAGGGACGGTGCAGCCGATATGGGATTTGTACTTCAGAACGGGGGCGTAATTGGAGGGGGGTTTCAGCAGGCGGGAGGGGTGTCTGTTCTGTAATTTGTACTTCGTAGTTTGGGTGCCGTGGCCTAGCTTGTACTCCAGGGCTCGACTGGCTTGGTGGCTGCTCTGTCTGTGTCTGAACGTGGACGTAGTGCTGCCATTCCTGTGTGTGTGTTTCAGGACTTGTGTGGAGCGAGTGTTCGCGACGGTGCGTCTGGCTAGGTGGGCCTTGTGGGCTATCGTAGGCATGAACCTCGGCATAAGTGAGGACAGAGGTGGGATGAGAGGCCTCGCTGATGGGGGAGAGGCTGGAACGGGCCGATCTCCACCCGTGCCCCCTCTCCTCTGCCTGCAAGTGCTGTAGGCCGAATGATCCTGGAGCAGGTCGGGAAGGAGGACGCGGGGAAGAGCGGCGAGTATCAGGCCTTCGAGGATGTGCGTACTGGTCAATGACCTGTGGAGGGTAGGCCTGGTCTGGACCGAGTGGAGGGTATGCCTGGTCTGGACCGAGTGGTGGGTAGGCCTGGTCTGGGCAATGTTCGGGGTAGGCCTGGTCCAGAACTTGTGAATAATAAGCCTGGTCTGAAACATGTGACGGATAAGTATGGTCTAGACTTTGGGAAGGGTGGGTGGTGTCTGAACCGTGTGGAGAGTGGGCGTGGTCTGGACCGTGTGGAGAGTGGGCGTGGTCAGGTGGCCCTTCACGGGGAGGAACCATCAACCAGTAGAGAGGGTTGTGTTGCACGTACAGCTCCTCATCACCCAGGTGCCAGCCGTCCCCCTGCCATTCTCCAGATGCCTCAGGTGAGGGCGGGAGGACAGTGGGGGTGAGGACGTCAGGGGTGAGGTAGGCAGTGTAGGACACGTCTAGGGCTGGCATGGGAGACACTACGGAGATATCCGAAACAGTGTCCTCGCGAGAGAGACCAATAGAAGGTACACAAGTCTTTGTACTATGGCGGACACTTTGGCTTGAGGTTTTGGATTCTGGTGATAGTTTAGAGCGGGGCGCCCTCCGTCCCTGAGAACGACGGTATCGCCTGCGAGGGGCCCCGCGATCTGTCACCGTCGCACCACCACGCCCCTTATGTGGACTTGGTGGCTTACTACTCCGTGGCGACGTGGTTGATTTACTTGGAGGTAATGCTCGCATACGCCCCGGAGAGCGTTGGACGCGTTCCACGCCCTCCTGATGGGGCTGGGGAGAGGGCCGGGGGGAGCGGGCGTGGCGAGGCGTGCTGGTAGCCAGTGGGGGAGGCTCCTTAACCCGCGCGCCTCCATAGGGCGGGCCACGCTCCCCTGGAGATGCTTGTCCACTCTCTGGCGGAGAAACCAGTCTGAAATGCTGATGAGAAGCATGACCGTGCCAGGTGGAGTATTTCGGAGAGTGGTATACCTGCACTGGGGTGTAGGCCTGTCTTTGCTGACCCAGGCCTAGTGGCTGTATGGTCACTGACTCCTCTTCACCAACTGACCCCGAGTGCTCGCTGGTAAGTGATGGGGGCCCGGGTGGTCTGGACGGACACCTGGGGTCCCCTCGCAGGTCCCTGGACCCCCGGAAACACCAGCACGCCACGTCCAGTCCGACAGCTGAGGGCGTGGCGCGGGCTGGTCATGAGTGCTGGTGATGAGGGAAGAGACTCAGCCTTGAGGGCTCGTGGCAGGGAGGCTGCTACTCCCACGACAAGGGACTTGGGGGTGTGCCACTCCCCGGGTAACAAGGAGCACGGGGTATGCTACTCCCAGGGTAACAAGGGGCAGGGGTATGCTACTCCCAAGATAACAAGGGACAGGGATATGCCACTCCCAGGGTAAAAAGGGGCAGGGGGTGTGCCACACCCAGGATAGCACCTTAGAGCGGGAGCCTCACGCCCCTACCCATACACTCAACCCGGAAGTCGAGTGTTTTCCCCATGTCATGTTTTGATCAGGCTGCAGTGTGAGGCCCGGAGCGGTGAAGACCCTACCACACACCATCACACTACTCACAAACGCTTGTCACTACTTCACTTGCACTTGTTCACTATTCCACTAAATGCACATGTTATCACCTGCAAAGGTAAATGCTGATTATTCACGTAGGTAATTGATTCATTCTGATTATCGAGAAGCACTGCCCCATTTACCTGAACATCACTCACAGTCGAAAAACAACAACTCTTCCCAACACTGTTCATAATATCAGAAAACAATGATCACAATCACACGAGCCCAAACTTTATATAATTTAGCTATAAGGAGAGCAACGATGCTATACCAATACAGCAACATTCACAATGTTGTAGAAAAAATCACTTAATGATCTTAAGTGCCTTCCTTGATAGTCTGGGTGAGCACATAACATATCTTTCTTCCAACTGTTGGCCGACTCAAGCACTGATATACACATCTGAATAATGGTTGTACTTGTATTACAAAGTCTGCATTCTCTCAGTACTAGAGAGAGTTGGTGTCTCAACACCCTGCTTACTCCAACGTTTGTGTGCCATTAATGCCACTCCAACGTTTGTGTGTCATTAATGCCACTCCAACGTTTGAGTGAGATCAACTTAGTGAGGCAAACTTCTGGATGACATCCAAAACCTGGTAAGGCCAACGTTTGGACAACATGCGGACGATTGCAACGTTTGAACGACAACACATAGCCGACTACGATGTTTGGTTGACACCAATACACGGACGACTGCAACATTTGGATGGCAACACTCACGACCACAACGTTAAGATAAAAACACTACTTGTGGCATCAGGGTCACTGACGTCAAAACTTTAGTAACTCCAAAGTTTGAATGAGCACAGCACCTGAGGTAACGCTAGTGTGGGTCGCAACACAAGAATGTGTAGCTAGGTAGTAAGAGAGGTGGTGGAGATTGAGGTAGCCGTAGTGGAGGTAGCGGTGGTAGTGGAGGTACTGAACACTGTCAAGTCAGCTAGCTAGCTAGCAGGCAGGGCAGGACAGCAGCACCCGCAGTGGCGTTGCTTGTCTCCCTTGAACACGCTGACTGAGTCCTCCGCCTTGGGTGTGGAGCACCCGACCTACACCACTAGCACCCACACACTGAACGTTATCATTCTCCTTATTACCTTCACCTCTTTTGTCTTATTATCATTGATTTTTCTCGTCTCTTAAACACGGAGACACCCCTCCCTCTAACCCTCACACCTCTCGTTGTCTCACTCTCTCTCACACTCTCTCAGTTTCCATCCCTCTGCCCTGCAGTAAGCGCCCCGTCGTGTGCGCACCTTTCTGTCCCAGAAAGTTTCGTTCACCTGGAGAGGCGAGCGTGTGTGTATGTGTGTGTGTGTATTCGGGTGTGGGTGTGTAGACTTGTGCCGGGGCTAAAGCTGAACCTTTCCCCTCTCACGCTGCCGCGTGTGTGTGTGTGTGTGTGTGTGTGTGTGCGCGTGTGTGTGTGTGTGTGTGTTGTGTGTGTGTGTGTGTGTGTGTGTGTGTGTGTAGTGTGTGTGTGTAGTGTGTGTGTGTAGTGTGTGTGTGTGGTGTGTGTGTGGTGTGTGTGTGTGCGTGTGGTGTGTGTGTGTGCGTGTGGTGTGTGTGTGTGCGTGTGGTGTGTGCGTGTGGTGTGTGTGTGCGTGTGGTGTGCGTGTGGTGTGTGTGTGTGCGTGTGGTGTGCGTGTGGTGTGTGTGTGTGCGTGTGGTGTGTGTGCGTGTGGTGTGTGTGTCGTGTGGTGTGTGTGTGCGTGTGGTGTGTGTGTGTAGTTACCATTTTGTCCTAGGCACATGTCGATTAGACACTAGGCCATGTGATTAGCTGTGTGTACTCACCTAATTGTGGTTGCTGAGTCTCGACCCTGCACCACAATTAGGTGAGTACACACACACACACACCACACCCACACCACCCACACCACACACACACACACACACACACCACACACACACACCACACGCACACACACACACCACACGCACACACACACACCACACACACACACACTCCACACACTACACACACACACTACACACTTCGATATGTTTCCGCCCCGCCGGGAATTGAACCCGGGCCCTCCGTGCGTGAAGCGAGAGCTTTAGCCACCAGGCCACCGGGGCTGTGTGTGTGTGTGTGTGTGGTGTGCGCGCTCGCGCGCGCGTGTGGTATGTGTGTGTGGTGTGCGGTGTGCGTGCGTGCGTATGTGTGCGCGCGCGTGCCTGCGTTTACCTATCTGCAGTTGGAAGGGCTCAGGTCTCAGCTGCTGGCCCGCCTTTACGCTAGGCACTACTGGGTTTACTCCTGGCTGGTCGAGCCCTTTCATACCTCTTCTTAAAACTATGTATGAATTTTGCATCCACTTCATTTCCTAACATCCCTGTTACGCAGCTGTGTCCTAGTGTATCTCTAATAGACCTGTCTAGTCCATCCAGTCAATTCCTCTCAGTATTTTGTACGTCGTAATCATGTCCTCTAACGTCATCAGGTTAAACTCTCTTAGCCTCTCCCCAAGGCTCACACTTCTAAGCTCTGAGACTAGTTTCCTTGAAAACCTTAGCACTTTTCCAGCTGCTTGGCTTGCTTTACCAGGTGTGTGTGTGTGTGTGTGTGTGTGAGCGCGGGCACACACGCGAGAGAGAGAGAGAGAGAGAGAGAGAGAGAGAGAGAGAGAAGAGAGAGAGAGAGAGAGAGAGAGAGAGTTAGTTTCACGTTATATTTGTATGAGTTGCTTTATAGCTCAAGGTCCCAAGCCTTTTAACTACTATCAACGTACTTTGCAAGTCTCTGGCTTCCAGAGCCACATCGCACCCACTCTTGAAACTGTGTATGTCTGGGTCTTGCCGCGGGGCGGAGTGGGGCAGAGCGGGGCGGGGTGGGGTGGGGCAGAGCGGGGCGGGGCGTGGTGGGTGGGGCAGAGCGGGGGGGGGGACAGAGCCGGGCGGGGAGTGGGGGCAGAGCGGGGCGGGGCGGGGCGTGGTGGGGCAGGCCGGGCGGGCGGGGCGGGGCGTGGTGGGGCAGAGCGGGGGGGCGTGGTGGGGCAGAGCCGGGCGGGGCGGGGCGGGGCGTGGTGGGGTGGGGCAGAGCCGGGCGGGGGGTGGGTGATGATGGTCTCTGCAGTCATGTACAGGTTAAAACAGGTCATCAAGGTCCGTTTCATGTTCTACTCTGAGTTGAATGACCCACGTGGGTTTAGCACTTCATGACATACAAGTCTTCAAACAACGTTTCGCCCCCCTTGTATCGAGTTACCTGGCAAAGTTCCACAATGGTCGAAACGTGGCTAAATAAACGCCATAATCTATTTGTGCATCTTTGAGGCGCACAGTCCCCTATCAATTCTGCGCTGCATGGCCCACACGGGTTTAACGCTTGCTTTAATATAGAACAATAACAACATTGCTCCCTGATGCCGCACCTCAAACATTGTTCTTCCTGTTCACTATGTCATATTACCTGAGTATTTTCTACGTCTTGATCATGACCCCTATGATTCTCAGTTCAAAGAATGTCACTGTCAGTTTCATAAGACTGACGTCGCAGCGCACATTGTCTTAGCTCCCGTAGCAGCACATCTTCTCAAGATTCTTTACATGTTTTAGCACATATGCCACTCAAGTTACACGGTCTATGCGTACTCTTAGTCATATGCCACTCAAGTTACACGGTCTATGCGTACTCTTAGTCATATGCCACTCAAGTTACACGGTCTATGCGTACTCTTAGTCATATGCCACTCAAGTTACACGGTCTATGCGTACTCTTAGTCATATGCCACTCAAGTTACACGGTCTATGCGTACTCTTAGTCATATGCCACTCAAGTTACACGGTCTATGCGTACTCTTAGTCATATGCCACTCAAGTTACACGGTCTATGCGTACTCTTAGTCATATGCCACTCAAGTTACACGGTCTATGCGTACTCTTAGTCATATGCCACTCAAGTTACACGGTCTATGCGTACTCTTAGTCATATGCCACTCAAGTTACACGGTCTATGCGTACTCTTAGTCATATGCCACTCAAGTTACACGGTCTATGCGTACTCTTAGTCATATGCCACTCAAGTTACACGGTCTATGCGTACTCTTAGTCATATGCCACTCAAGTTACACGGTCTATGCGTACTCTTAGTCATATGGCATTTGTACTCAGAAGTTATTTTTTTAACGTAACCTACTGTGCATATTACCTAAAACTGAATTCCGCATCCGGTCTTCTCTCTCTCTCTCTCTCGCTTTTACTCTGTACTTAACAGGAATGGATTTATTAATTGATCTCTTGTTTAATGACATCGTTATTTCATCAGCCACTTGCCCAATCACGTGTGCGCACTTGTATTTATTCATGTGTACGCACGTGTACGTGTGCACGAGTATGCGGGTGTGTACTCACCTAGTTGTGGTTGCAGTGGTCGATTCATAGCTCCTCGTCCCGTCTCTTCACTGGTCGCTACTAGGTCACTCTTCGTGCTCCATGAGCTTTATCGTACCTCTTCTTAAAGCTATGTATGGATCCTGCCTCTACTACATCAGTTCCCAGACTATTCCACTTCCTGACAACTCGGTGACTGAAGAAATACTTCCTAAAATCCCTGTGATTCATCTGAGTCTGCAACTTCCAATTACGACCCTTTGTTGCAGTGTCCCATTTCTGGAACATCCTGTCTCTGTCCGCCTTGTCAATTCCTCTCAGTATTTTATATGTCGTTATCATATCCCCCCTATCTCTCCTGTCCTCCAGTGTCGTCAGACCGATTTCCCTTAACCTCTCCTCCTATGACATGCCCCTTAGCTCCGAGACTAGTCTTGTTGCAAACCTTTGCACTTTCCCTAATTTCCTTACATGCTTGGTTAGGTGTGGGTTCCAAACTGGTGCTGCATACTCCAATATAGGCCTGACATACACGGTGTACAGGGTCCTGAACGATTCCTTACTGAGATGTCGGAATGTTTTTCTTAGTTTTGCTAGGCGCCCATATGCTGCAGCAGTTACTTGGTTGATGTGCGCCTCAGGAGATGTGCCCGGTGTTATACTCACCCAAAGATCCTTTTCCTTGAGGTTTGTAGTCTCTGGTCCCCTAGACTGTACTCCGTTTGCGGTCTTCTTTGCCCTTCCCCAATCTTCATGACTTTGCACTTGGTGGGGTTGAACTCCAGGAGTCAGTTTATGAACCAGGCCTGCAGCCTGTCTAGATTCCTTTGTGGCTCCACCTGGTCCTCGTCCGATTGAATTCTTCTCATCAACTTCACATCATCTGCAAACAGGGACACTTCTGGGTCTATTCCTTCCGTCATGTAGTTCACATATACCAGAAACAACACCGGTCCATGGACTGACCCTTGTGGAACCCCGCTTGTCACAGGCGCCCACTCTAACACCTCGTTACGTACCATGACTCGCTGATGTCTTCCCGACAGGTATTCCCTGATCCACTGCAGTGCCTTCCTTGTTATACCTGCCTGGTCCTCCAGCTTATGCACTAACCTCTTGTGTAGAACTGTGTCAAAAGCCTTCTTACAGTCCAAGAAAACGCAATCTACCCACCCTCTCTCTCTTGTCTTACTGCTGTCATCCTGTCATAGAACTCCAGTAGGTTTGTGACAAAGGATTTCTCGTCCCAGAAACCGTGCTGGTTGTCGTTGATAAGCTCATTCCTTTCTAGGTGCTCCACCACTCTTCTGATAATCTTCTCCATGACTTTGCATACTATACAGTTCATGTGTGTGTGCACGTGTGAGTACGGTGATTGCTTACTCCAGTTTTCAACTAGCTTGCTGGCGAAGTGTAATCTTGACCAAGAGTGGGCCTGGGAAGGTAGACCGCCCTCCTGGACCTGCCTCTTAACATGCACCGACACGCATTAATGTTTTTCGGCTTCGCGATACATATCACACCTGTCCTTAAAACTGTGCATGCATTTTTACCTCCACTTCGGTATCTAGTTTATTCAACTTCCCCAATGTCTTAAGACGGGGAAAAAAAATTCTCAACTGTGTGTGTGTGTGTGTGTCTGTGTGTGTGTGTGTGTGTGTGTGTGTGTGTGTGTATGTGTGTGATGAACAGGGGTCGCGGGCGGGTGCAGGGTGGGTAGTAGTGTTGCAGGCGTGGTGCCCCCTACGTTGAAACCAGAGATCAATAGAGGCACTTTTCCCTCGTAGCTTCTGACGCACTTTACGCCCAATAAATCTCAAGAGAATCCAAAGATTCTGAGGGTAATTAAGAACGTGGCAGAGACCAGCCTTCCGACAACATGGCGTTCTCTGCCTTCCCTCACACAACTATCCTTCTAAAGTCTCTCATCTCTCTCTCTCTCTTATCTCCCTTCTTACTTCTTTCCTCTCCCTCACTCTCCTCTTCCTCACCCTCCCTCGTCTCCACTATCGACTGCCCTCACTCTCTTCACAAGAGCCTTGATTTCGCTAAGGCTCCTTAAGTACCGTCGTTGTCAATCCTCGCACTTGGTGGGGAGGGGTGCGTTAAAGAAGGGAAGGGGTGCGTTATGGGGAGGGGGGTGAATGCAACGGGAGGGGATGGGGAATGCGTGGGAGGTCATGCGTGAGTGGGAGAACGAAACACGCAGAAGGACGTCGCTACAGAACACTCGCATAGTACACGACAAACATTCCCCTATTTCACTGCAGACAACACGACAAACATTCCCCAGTTTACTGCAGACAACACGACAAACGTCCCCCAGTTCATTGCAGACAGCACGACAAAAAAATCCCAGGTAATTGCAGACAACACGACAAAAGTTCCTCAAGGTCACTGCAGACAACACGACAAACGTTCCCCAGTTCACTACAGAAAACACGGCAAACGTCCCCAGTTCACTGCAGACAACACGACAAACGTTCCCCAGTTCACTACAGACAACACGACAAACGTCCCCAGTTCACTGCAGACAACACGACAAACGTTCCCCAGTTCACTGCAGACACGATAAACGTTCCCCAGTTACTGCAGACACGACAAACGTTCCCCAGTTCACTGCAGACAACATGACAAAAGTTCCTCAAGATCACTGCAGACAACACGACAAACGTTCCCCAGTTCACTACAGACAACACGGCAAACGTCCCCAGTTCACTGCAGACAACACGACAAACGTTCCCCAGTTACTGCAGACACGACAAACGTTCCCCAGTTCACTGCAGACACGATAAACGTTACCCAGTTACTGCAGACACGACAAACGTTCCCCAGTTCACTGCAGACAACACGACAAAAGTTCCTCAAGGTCACTGCAGACAACACGACAAACATTCCCCAGTTCACCGCAGACACGATAAACGTTCCCCAGTTACTGCAGACACGACAAACGTTCCCCAGTTCACTGCAGACAACACGACAAACGTTCTCTAGTTACTGCAGACACGACAAACGTTCCCTAGTTACTGCAGACACGACAAACGTTCCCCAGTTCACTGCAGACACGATAAACGTTCCCCAGTTACTGCAGACACGATAAACGTTCCCTAGTTACTGCAGACACGACAAACGTTCCCCAGTTCACTGCAGACACAATAAACGTTCCCCAGTTACTGCAGACACGATAAACGTTCCCCAGTTCACTGCAGACACGATAAACGTTCCCCAGTTCACTGCAGACACGACAAACGTTCCCCAGTTACTGCAGACACGACAAACGTTCCCCAGTTCACTGCAGACACGATAAACGTTCCCCAGTTACTGCAGACACGATAAACGTTCCCCAGTTACTGCAGACACAATAAACGTTCCCCAGTTACTGCAGACACGATAAACGTTCCCCAGTTCACTGCAGACACGATAAACGTTCCCCAGTTCACTGCAGACACGACAAACGTCCCCCAGTTACTGCAGACACGATAAACGTTCCCTAGTTACTGCAGACACGACAAACGTTCCCCAGTTCACTGCAGACACGATAAACGTTCCCCAGTTACTGCAGACACGATAAACGTTCCCCAGTTACTGCAGACACGATAAACGTTCCCCAGTTACTGCAGACACGATAAACGTTCCCCAGTTACTGCAGACACGACAAACGTTCCCCAGTTCACTGCAGACACGACAAACGTTCCCCAGTTCACTGCAGACACGATAAACGTTCCCCAGTTACTGCAGACACGATAAACGTTCCCCAGTTACTGCAGACACGAAAAACGTTCCCCAGTTCACTGTAGACAGATAAACGTTCCCCAGTTACTGCAGACACGATAAACGTTCCCCAGTTACTGCAGACACGATAAACGTTCCCCAGTTACTGCAGACACGATAAACGTTCCCCAGTTACTGCAGACACTATAAACGTTCCCCAGTTCACTGCAGACACGATAAACGTTCCCCAGTTCACTGCAGACACGACAAACGTCCCCCAGTTACTGCAGACACGACAAACGTTCCCTAGTTACTGCAGACACGACAAACGTTCCCCAGTTCACTGCAGACACGATAAACGTTCCCCAGTTACTGCAGACACGATAAACGTTCCCCAGTTCACTGCAGACACGATAAACGTTCCCCAGTTCACTGCAGACACGACAAACGTCCCCAGTTACTGCAGAGACGACAAATGTTCCTAGTTACTGCAGACACGACAAACGTTCCCAGTTCACTGCAGACACGATAAACGTTCCCCAGTTACTGCAGACACGATAAACGTTCCCCAGTTCACTGCAGACACGATAAACGTTCCCCAGTTCACTGCAGACACGACAAACGTCCACCAGTTACTGCAGACACGACAAACGTTCCCTAGTTACTGCAGACACGACAAACGTTCCCCAGTTCACTGCAGACACGATAAACGTTCCCCAGTTATTGCAGACACGATAAACGTTCCCCAGTTCACTGCAGACACGATAAACGTTCCCCAGTTCACTGCAGACACGACAAACGTCCCCCAGTTACTGCAGACACGACAAACGTTCCCTAGTTACTGCAGACACGACAAACGTTCCCCAGTTCGCTGCAGACACGATAAACGTTCCCCAGTTACTGCAGACACGAAAAACGTTCCCCAGTTCACTGCAGACACGATAAACGTTCCCCAGTTACTGCAGACACGACAAACATCCCCCAGTTACTGCAGACACGACAAACGTCCCCCAGTTACTGCAGACATGACAAACGTCCCCCAGTTCACTGCAGACACGACAAACGTCCCCCAGTTCACTGCAGACACGACAAACGTCCCCCAGTTCACTGCAGACACGACAAACGTCCCCCAGTTCACTGCAGACAATCATGTGAGAGGACACACATACTAACCTCAGTAATAAAATTGTTACAACCTTGCTTGTTACACAGTTGAGTCATTACTGAGCTTACACTCCATTTTCCGTAATAGTTAACTGATCTAGCTGACAAAATCTACATACACTAAAATATTTACGTGACTTTTGTTGTTTTGTTATGTTTTGACCTATCTAGATTCTCAAGGGTCGAATTCTCGCATACTACCTCACAACCCATCTTCCTAGTCTTTGATGAATCTCCCAGAGTTTTTCTACTCCCAGAGCCCGGACTTAGGTCAAGCTCGTTTACTCCTTGCCTGGTCAACCTCCCCACGTATCCATCACAGCCTGTTTGATCTGGCACCTGGTGAAGATACTTGTCCAGTTTCCTCTTGAAGACTTCTACACTTATCTCAGCAGTGTGTCTGATATCTCCTGGTAAGACTATACAGTCTGGGGCTACGGATGTTGATACAGTGTTCCCTTATTGTGCCCACTGCACCCCTGCTTTTCACTGGGTTTATTTTGCACTTCCTCCTATATGTCACTTATCATATTTCACTTTTACAAATAATTCATAATAAGGGAAAGAGGGCGAGGGGGAAGAGGGTGAGGGGGAGAAGGATGAGGGGAAGAGGGTGAGGGGGAAGATGGTGAGGGGAAAGAGGGTGAGGGGGAAGATGGTGAGGGGAAAGAGGGTGAGGGGGAAGAGGGTGAGGGAAAGAGGGTAAGGGAAAGAGGAGAGGGAAAGAGGGGAAGGGAAAGAGGGGAAGGGGAGGAATGGGAAGGGGTGCGAGGGGGGAAAAGAATTTCATTAAAACTTGAGACACGAAAAAAGGTGACGGAAGAAGAAGAGTTCAGTCTTGGTGGTCAGCGGAAGGAATGACAAGCGGGCGGACGGGTGGGCGGGCGAGGTGATGGACGGGCGGGCGAGTGGGCGGGCGGGCGAATGGACTGGCGGGTGGGTGGACCAGTCAACGCTGTTTAACCCAACTCGAGAAAAAAAAAGAGAATCGGCATTCACAACTTATTTCCAAACATTTTTGTTTTGCTTGTGTGTGTGTGTGTGTGTGTGTGTGTGTGTGTGTGTGTGTGTCTCCCCCCCTCTCATACCTTCCTCCACACTGTATCTGCAACCATCGCAGGAATATATTTTTGGTAAGAAAGGAGGGGATGGAAGAGCAGACAGCGTGACGGCCAGGATTCGTTTAGGTTCCCTGTACTCACTTGTGGTTGCAGGGGTTGAGTCTCAGCTACTGGCCCCGCCTCTCTCTCAGCTGGCCGCTACTGGGTTCACTCTCTCCCAGCTGTTTGAGCTGTAGTTTTCAATACATAACTTCTAAATCACAAAAATCTAAATAAACAAAATTACAAAAAAATTACAAAAAAAAAAAAACAATACCAAGAAGAAAAATAATTTATAAGCCGTTTCCTTTGGTCATTATTATTATTATTATTATTATTATTATTATTATTATTATTATTATTATTATTATTATTTGATTATCACCTTCCGAACTCTGAGAACGAACCTCAGAATCGTCAAGTTAACATTTTATGGGCTGTGAGATAATGAGGAAGAGAAGACAAACCATGTGGAACCATCACAGAGGAGGGCAGGAGAGGTCAAGATGACACGTGAAAGACGGCAGAGGAGGTCAAGGTGGGTCATAAAAGGGAACGGATGTCACAGCTTATAGATAAGGTTTAAAAAAAAATCAACATAAAAGCATCAACGTGGAAAGCTCTGTGTGTGTGTGTGTGTGTGTGTGTGTGTGTGTGTGTGTGTGTGTGTGAGCGCAGCCTCCCCCACCTTTAGAATCCTCGTACCTTCCTGCGGATGCTACTCTCGTGTACAAAAGATGGGTTTGGGTTCAACAGTTGTGGTGTAGGCTAAAGAGAGAACACCAGAGCCAGGGTAAACAAGCCTCAGAGAGGCTGTGTGTGGGGATACCCGCCAGGGGGTAATGATGAGAGGGATCCCTGGCCAGGTGTGTTTACCTACACGAGAAGGTAACAAGTGTGGCAAGGTGAAAGTGGGCAAGAAGGGAATGCATGGGGAAGGGAGCAAAGGCAATGGAAGGGAGGCGAGGAAGGTGCCCAGACTTAGATGAGGCAACACACACACACACACACATATAAAGACGCAAGGCCAGGAGCTATGATTCGACACCTACAAAGTCATTAGAATATCACTACCACGCTTATATACAATACCTACAACTAGGTGACTACTTAAGCACGACCTTGAAAGAAAGAAGAAATGCGGGAGACATGATTACAACTTACAAGATATAAACAGGACGGATAATGTAACAAATACACAAAACTCAATCACAAATTCAGCCACAACAAGCAACAAAGACAATAATAAACAGCAACAAAGACAACAGTAACAAAAGCAACAATAAACAACAACAAAGAAAAACAAAAATAACAATAAACAGCAACAGACAACAAAGACAACAGTAACAAAAACAATAAACAGCAACAAAGACAACAACAGCAACAAAAACAACAACAAAGAGCAACAAAGATAACAACAAACAAACATCAACAAAGACAACAGCAACAAAGTCCACAGTAGCAAAAACAACAATAAACGGCAACAAAGACAACAAACAGCAACAAAAAAAGCAAACAACAACAAAGAAAACAAACAGCAACAAAGACAGAAGTAACATAAACAATGAACAGCAACAAAGACAACAACAAACAGAATCAAAGACAACAATAACAGCAACAAAGACAACAACAGCAACAAAACAACAAACAACAACAAATACAACAGTAACAAAAATAATAAACAGCAACAAAGACAACAATAACAAAAACAATAAACAACAACAAAGACAACAGCAACAAAGTCCACAGTAACAAAAACAACAATAAACGGCAACAAAGACAACAACAAACAGCAACCAAAAAAAAGCAAACAGCAACAAAGACAGCAGTAACAGAAACAATGAACAACAACAAAGACAATAACAGCAACAAAGACAACAACAGCAACAAACATTAACAAAGACAACAACAGCAACAAAGACAACAACAAAGACAACAACAACAACAGCAGCAACAAAGACAACACTCACACAAGTCAGTCTCGATGCAAATATAAAAACCAAAACAAAACTAAAATTCTCTCATACGTGAGCAACAGTGAGAGGCATCAGAGATGCCGCCAGTGTTGCAGTGTATAGTGGAACCCACCTGCCCCCCCTACCCACCCCTTCCTGCTGGCAGCCCACCCTACCCCACACCCCTCCAGGAAGCCCTTCCCACGCAATCCCCCTTCCAGCAGGCAGGCAGCCAACCCCACCCTATACCCCACAAGGCAGCCCTTCCCACCCCACCCCCCTTCCAGCAGGCAGCCCACGCTATCCCCCTCAAGGCTGCCCTTCCCACCCCACCCCCCTCCAGAAGGCAGCCCACCCTACCCCCCTGCAGGCAACCCTGCCAACCCCACCCCCGTCCAGCAGGCATCCGAACCTACACCCCTGCAGGCAGCCCACCCCACCTCACACCCCAGCGGGCAGCCCTTCTCACCCAACCCCTTTCGAGCAGGCAGCCCACCCTACACCCCTGCAGACAGCCCTGCCCACCCCAACCCCCTTCCAGCAGGCAGCCCATCCTAGTCCCCTGCAGACAGCACACCCCACCCCACTCCCCAGCTGGCAGCCCTCCCAACCCCTCCCCCTGCAGGCAGCCCTGCCCACCCCACTCCCCTGCAGGCAGAACACCCCACCCCACTCCCCAGGTGGCAGCCCTCCCCACCCCTCCCTCCTGCAGACAGCACACCCCACCCCTCTCCCCAGCTGGCAGCCCTCCCCCTGCAGGCACCCTGCCCACCCCACCCCCTGCAGGCAGCCCTGCCCACCCCACCCTCCTGGGGGCAGCCATGCCCACCCCTACCTGCATGCAGGCAACCCTGCCCACCCCTACATGCCAGCAGCCGTGCCCACTGCTCCCCGGCCTGCTGCCAAGCCAACCCTTCTCTGAAGTCCAGCCGACCCCACTCCTTCAGCGGCCCTGCCCACCCTCCTACCTTCAACCCTGTCCACCACCACCTGCCGCCCAGCCTACCCTAT
>WNWK01001036.1:310000-335120 GCA_009830355.1 Cherax destructor | reverse complement strand
TGGTAGTGGTGTGGTGGTGGGGTGTGGTGGTAGTGGTGGTGGGTGGTAGTGGTGGTGGTGGTGGTGGTGGTGGTAGTGGTGGTAGTGGTGGTAGTGGTGGTAGTGGGGGTAGTGGTGGTGTGGTGGAGTGGTGGTAGTGGTGGGGTAGTGGTAGGGTGGGGGGAGTGGTGGTAGGGGGGGTTTTAGTGGTGGTAGGGTGGTAGTGGTGGTAGTGGTGGTAGTGGTGGTGGGTGGGGGTTTTGGGGTGGTGGTAGTGGTGGTGGTGGTGAGTGGTGGTGGTGGTGGTAGTGGGGTGGTAGTGGGGGTAGTGGTGGTAGTGGTGGTGGTAGTGGTAGTGGTGGTGGTGGTAGTGGTGGTAGTGGTAGTGGTGGTGGCTAGTGGTGGTAGTGGTGGTAGTGGTGGTAGTGGTGGAGTGGTGGTAGTGGTGGTGGTGGTGGTAGTGGGTGGTTTTGGGGGTGGTGGTGGTAGTGGTGGTATGGTGGTAGTGGTGGTGGTGGTGGTAGTGGTGGTAGTGGCGCTGGTGAAAGTGTTGTGGTGGTGTCGTCGGTCATTATTGTGGTTCTTAGGCTGTGGAGACCAAGGTGATCATCTTTCTGGTATACATTTTTTTACAAATTTTAATAGAATCACGTCAGTTTTTCCTTTTGGGCCCGGTCTCTTCTGCCCATCATTCCACCAGTCATGGGCAATTCTTGCTGCACCCCCCCACCTCCCCCTACACCTGCCCACTACACCTGCCCTACTACACCTGCCCTACTACCCTCCCCCCTACACCTGCCCTCACACCTGCCCTACTACACCTGCCCTACTCCCTCCCTTTTACACCTCCCCCCAAACGCCTGCCCTACTACACCTGCCCTACTACACCTGCCCACATCCCCTCCCTACTACCCTGCCCATACCTGCCCTACTACACCTGCCCACTATGCCTGCCCACTACACCTCCCCCAAACGCCTGCCCTACACCTCCCCTACTCCCTGCCCACATACCCTGCCCTACTACACCTGCCCACATACGCCTGCCCCACCAAACCTTAACTCCCATTCTCTTCCATTCCAAATTTTCCCAAATCACATCTCGCTATTCTTTTAACCTCTTCCCAATCTTTTTACCTTGCCAGTCATTTTTCCCAAGTAATAATACTAATGCCCAACACTCCATTTTTTAATTAATTCACTTCTTATTCTCATTGTTTTCTTTTGTTGACACTTTTTTCTAGCATTGCGTCTTAACCCTAGGGGGTACACTTCTAGTAACAGTCTTATCGTTATACCCGGTTAAATGTATTCGGTAGGTATAATGCTTGTCAGGAAATAGGAAAGTGTTTCCTGACGCGGGTCTTAGTCATATGATGACCCACAGCTGGAGCTTTGGTCATCTGACCGGGGCCTTCCGCTGGCACCCCTGCCCCCTTTAAAAATCGTGGTTATGATTATAACCATTTTATTACGTAGGTATATCCAGGTAGGTATATTCGGTGAGGACAAATATTTAAATATAAGGAACGGTGGAGAATAAATCATTGAAGGGAAAGTGGGCTTAGCAAAATTCTATTACACACTCGTTAATAACTCATAGTGTTAATTCGGCTATTACTCTGGGTGTCAGTAAATAGTGCATCATGTTTACAATTCTTTCCTTTAAAAAATTCCTCTTCAAAATGTATTTCTCAACTATTTAATAATGTCTAGTACGTAGTGTTTGAAGACAGTAACACGACAGGTGTGTGGACAAACACGGTTTGAAGACAGTAACACAGACAGGTGTGTGGACAACACACGGTGTTTGAAGACAGTAACACAGGCAGGTGTGTGGACAACACACGGTGTTTGAAGACAGTAACACAGACAGGTGTGTGGATAAAGACACAAGTGTACAGAACAAACGTTTAGCGGTAAGGGGAATACCAAGTGCCTTTACTTAGGACACCTTTATTGAAGACAAGGTCCAACACGTCATGAGTAAACATGTCTTCAGGGACTTCATTTGTGTTCTTTTTTTTTTTGTGAGTTTTTACTGATTTCTCACTACCAGAACACTCCTTCATTTGAAAAATCTCTGTAGAGATAAATGTTACAGATGCATGAAATTATAGAGTACATGGGTGTTCATGGGAGTACATGGGGTTCTGAGAGTACATGGTGTTCATGAGAGTACATGGGTGTTCATGAGCATATGGGTGTTCATGAGAGTACATGGTTTTCATGAGAACACATGGGTGTTCAGGGCACATGGGTATTCTAAGACATGGTGTTTGAGTGCATGGGTGTTTGAGTACATGGGTGTTCATGAGAGTACATGGGTGTTCATGAGAGTACATGGTTCATGAATAGGTGTTCATGGTACATGGATGTTAATCGGAGTACATGGGTTTGGAGTACATGGAAAGCTGATACAAAGGTTTGTTCAACCGAGGCTTCTTGAAGACTCGATCTTCATGCCTTTGACCTGTCACCAGATCTATTTCCAAGCAGAGTTAAAGTTCCTCCATTCCAAACTTTCCTCCTGCACTTTGGCACTAAATTCTCAAACTAGTCTCTCAATTGACTCAAAATTCACTAGAAGGAAACTGACTGAATTTCCCTCCTGTCCCACACCCCACACAGACTCCTGTACACCCACACAGACTCCTGTACACCCACACAGACTCCTGTACACCCCCCAACCAAAGACTCCTGTACACCCACAGACTCCTGTACACCCACACAGACTCCTGTAACCACAGCCCCTCACACAGACCCCTACACAAGACCCCTGTACACCCCCGTACAGACTCCGTACACCCAGATCCTGTACCCAGACTCCTGTAAAGACTCTCTTCCTAGACACCGACCACTCACCGTTCTGTCACCTTCTACTTCCAGTCTAAAAAAAGATACTTGAATTTATACATTTACATCCCTTCTTATCTTTTCACGTATGTATGTGAGCTGCCCTCCTCTTCCTTGAATCAAACCTGATTGCTTCCTTCTCCCAAGACGCTGTATGTCTCTCTAGGTTCAGTGCTTCCCTTTGAATGTAATATTAATAATAATAATAATAATGATAATAATTCCCACATTTATGCATTCAACATTTCTATCACTTTTTTTGTTTTAACTCTTTGAGAAACACCTGACCCAATTGCTTTATGTCCTTCCTGCTGAAACTCTCCCAACCCTCTTAACTTTGTTGCACTCTGTGCTGGGATCCTCGTAACATTTACACTCATTTTTCCCTCTAACATCCATTCTACAACCCCCCCATCCCCCCAAACACACACATGCACACAAACACACACAAGAACACACGAGGCTAAGATGGAGCGAATCCGTAGAGTGTTAAGTCAGGAGGCAGGGAGGGGATCTATGACTCGAACCCTACAGCCACAAACAGATGAGTACACATTCCAGCAACCAGACTTGCAAAATGTCCTTGGGACATTCTCAGTTAGACAGCAGACATTCTACATCATTCTTCACATTCTCCACACACTTTGCACCATTATTCATAAAGAAATCTTACAACAAGTCTTCACTAAGCTTAATAAAGTTTTCGCAGCTTGTTGCCTCTGCTCAAGCTTTTGTTCCCTCTTATCTAAATTGTTCCAGTCAATTTTTCCAGTTTTTCCCCACCCAAAGTCTTTCATCAGTGCTCCAAGAACTTTCCATCGTATTCACGGGTCTTTCAAGGTCTATATCAAGTATTTCTGAACCACTGGTAAGACTTGATCAAGCGTCATCAGGTATGCATCAGCCATCACCAATTCACTGGAGACTCGAACGAATCTGATTGGGATTATTGACATAGAAGGAAACCACTCAGCTTCTGTACTTCACAGTGTTCAATTGTTTCTGTCTTATGAGTGTTGATAAGTGTGGGTGACGCAGAGGCACCTCAGGGCACAGCAAGACTGTAATTTAAATAACGTTCGCTCAAGAGAGCTTTTATCATGTCTTGATGAAGCTCTTTGTAGATCGAAACGTTGTCTTGATGAAGCTCTATGTAGATCGAAACGTTGTCTTGATGAAGCTCTATGTAGATCGAAACGTTGTCTTGATGAAAATTTGTTTTGCTTGTTTTACTTTTGTGGAGAGTGAAGTCTGGATCCTTCGCTAAATGAAAGTCACTCACTGGAAAGTTTTCACGAATTCACGTGGTGTGTGTGTGTGTGTGTGTGTGTGTGTGTGTATGTGTGTGTGTACTCACCTAGTTGTGGTTGCAGGGGTCGATTCATAGCTCCTGGTACCACCTCTTCACTGTGTGTGTGTCGTGAAATAGAATGATGATAAGCCTCACATTCACTTCACTGATGGTTACCTTCTACATATGTCCCTCAACCATCAACAATAAACTCTGATTAGAACGATTATTTTTAATGCTTATCCTTACTGGGTACAGAGTACCTGGGTATAATGGATTAAGACTATTACTAGAAGTGTACCTCTCTAGTGTTAATGATCCTAGGCAACTCTTGAGTCAGAATCTTAACACACACACACACACACACACATACACACACACACACACACACACACACACACACACACACACACACACACACACACACACACACACACACACACACACACACAAACACTGACATTCTCCTCAGAATCTGTTGTGGACAAGGTCTTGTGTTCAAACTTCGCCCAAGGAAAGACAACTTGTGTCTCGTCTCTCGCTAGACAAGACCATCCACAAACTTTGTCAAGTTGGTCTAACTTGCAGGTCCACTTGTCGAGGTGTAGACCCGATATGAAGACACAGAGAACTCCGTCTAAACTTTCTTGTAAGAATCAAGTTCCGGGTGATTCACTGGGCTCATTTTTTGTTAAATATATTCTCTTGTAACTTAGCCATTTATAAGTTAGACATGTGTACCTTAGTCATATGTAACTTACTAGTTTAAAACATAGCAGTTTCTAACTAAGTTATTTCAACTCATGGCTGAAATATTTCAAGTTTAAATTTGTGCATCACCGACACCTCAGACTAAAAGGTATATTATTAATATTAATTTATTCATCATCATTATTATTATCATCATCGTTATCATCATCATCATTATCATCATTTTATTTTTATTTATTTAATAAAGTCAATATTAATAAGTGACAATAATAATAATAATAATAATAATAATAATAATAATAATAATAATAATAATAATAATGTTATTATTATTATTATTATTATTATTATTATTATTTATCAGCAATCAACCGTTAAATATCACATAGTTCCTGAGGACTGGGAGGCAATCAAGTGTGATCCTGGGAAGAGGAACAGCTGCAACACCTCGGATCAAGAACCCCTTCTCCAGCATCAAGGTCCTTCAAAGGAAGGAAAGAGGGATAAATAAAACATGGAATAAATAAATAATTATCTCGGACAGCTGATGCTGGGGCTCAGGAATCTTTGAGTATATTTCTGGAATAATGTGAGATCCAGCTGGATATATTTACATGTCTTGGGCGCGCAGCTTCGCTTCCAGGGAAGGACTTGGAGGAGCTCCTGGAGGTGGGATATAATATGGCTTCTGTGGTGAAGGAGCGAGGCTCGCAGAGGAGGGAATAATGCGACTCTGGAGTTAGAAGTAGTGGAAGAACAGAGAGATGTTCCGACTGAGAGTGACCCGGAAAACTGGTTAAAGAGTGAGGCAATGAACGATGTGAAAGTATTAGAGGGACAAATGATATGTGATAACGACAACATGTGGAAAAAGACACTTTTGTACGGTACGTGAACTGTACGTCGTTGTCCACAAGTAATAGACTGTTGCAGTAATCCTCAGGCTTTACGGAGTTTTAACTGCGGTTTGTAACCTGTCAGACCCACGCTCGAATCCCCGAGAAAGCTGTGAATAAGATAGTAATACGATTGTGGCTTGCTAAGAGTATTTTATATTTTATTCAGGTTATGTCCCACGCCCATATAGGCATGCCATCCCGACCAGCGAACCAGGTGCTAAGGGTTTAACGAGCAGGGGCCTCGTTGTTATGCCAGTACCTTAGTTCAACCAGCCAATCACAAGGGAACTTGTCAAAGATGTGAAGCGATGTGCGGACGCGCGTAAAACATCCTTGGCAGACATACTTCCTCAGCTGGTCGCTACGGTTCTCACCGTGTCTTATGTTCGCCTTTGCCTCATTGTACATAGCTGTATATACATATATATATATATATATATATATATATATATATATATATATATATATATATATATATATATATATATATATATATAAAATATATAACATGTAGAGAGGGTGTGGTAGGTAAGTTTGGGGTGCCAGGTGTAAATGAAAATGGGGCCCCTTTGATTGAACTTTGTATAGAAAGGGGTTTAGTTATAGGTAATACATATTTTTAGAAAAAGAGGATAAATAAGTATACAAGATATGATGTAGGGCGTAATGACAGTAGTTTGTTGGACTATGTATTGGTAGATAAAAGACTGTTGAGTAGACTTCAGGATGTACATGTTTATAGAGGGCCACAGATATATCAGATCACTTTTTAGTTGTAGCTAAAGTGGGAGTAAAAGGTAGATGGGATACAAGGAAAATAGAAGCAGTAAGTAAGAGAGAGGTGAAGGTTTATAAACTAAAAGAGGAGGCAGTTAGGGTAAGATATAAACAACTATTAGAGGATAGATGGGCTAGTGAGAGTGTAGGCAATGGGGTCGAAGATGTATGGAGTAGGTTAAAGAATGTAGTGTTAGAGTGTTCAGCAGAAGTTTGTGGTTACAGGAAAGTGGGTGCAGGAGGAAGAAGAGCGATTGGTGGAATGATGATGTAAAGAGAGTAGTAAGGGAGAAAAAGTTAGCATATGAGAGGTTTTTACAAAGTAGAAGTGATGCAAGGAGGGAAGAGTATATGAAGGAAAAAAGAGAGGTTAAGAGAGTGGTCAAGCAATGTAAAAAGAGAGCAAATGAGAGAATGGGTGAGATGGTATCAACAAATTTTGTTGAAAATAAGAAAAGTTTTGGAGTGAGATTAATAAGTTGAGGAAGCCTAGGGAACAAATGGATTTGACAGTTAAAAATAGGAGAGGAGAGTTATTAAATGGAGAGTTAGAGGTATCGGGAAGATGGAGGAATATTTTGAGGAGTTGTTAAATGTTGATGAAGACAGGGAAGCTGTAATTTCGTGTATAGGGCAAGGAAGAATAACATCTTGTAGGAGTGCGGAAGAGCCAGTTGTGAGTGTGGGGGAAGTTCGTGAGGCAGTGGGTAGAATGAAAGGGGATAAGGCAGCTGGGATTGATGGGATAAAGGTAGAAATGTTAAAAGCAGGCGGAGATATAGTTTTGGAGTGGTTGGTGCTATTATTTAATACATGTATGGAAGAGGGTAAGGTACCTAGGGACTGGCAGAGAGCGTGTATTGTTCCTTTGTATAAAGGTAAAGGGGACAAAAGAGAGTGCAAAAATTATAGGGGAATAAGTCTGTTGAGTATACCAGGTAAAGTGTATGGTAGAGTTATTATTGAAAGAATTAAGAGTAAGACGGAGAGCAGAATAGCAGATGAACAAGGTGGCTTTAGGAAAGGTAGGGGTGTGTAGACCAAATGTTTGCAGTGAAACATATAGGTGAACAGTATTTGGATAAGGGTAAAGAGGTTTTGTGGCATTTATGGATTTGGAAAAGGCGTATGATAGGGTGGATAGGGGGCAATGTGGCAGATGTTGCAGGTGTATGGAATAGGAGGTAGGTTACTGAAAGCAGTGAAGAGCTTTTATGAGGATAGTGAGACTCAGGTTAGAGTGTGTAGGAGAGAGGGAGATTATTTCTCGGTAAAAGTAGGCCTTAGACAGGGATGTGTGATGTCACCGTGGTTGTTCAATATATTTATAGATGGGGTTGCAAGAGGTGGGGGGTTAAAAGACAAAGAATAAAATACAAAGTGGGAGTTGTCACAGTTGCTTTTTGCTGATGACACTGTGCTTTTGGGAGATTCTGAAGAGAAGTTGCAGAGGTTGGTGGATGAATTTGGTAAGGTATGTAAAGAAGAAAATTGAAAGTGAATATAGGAAAGAGTAAGGTGATGATGATAACAAAAGATTAGGTGACGAAAGATTGGATATCAGATTGGAGGGAGAGAGTATGGAGGAGGTGAATGTATTCAGATATTTGGGAGTGGACATGTCAGCAGATGGGTCTATGAAGGATGAGGTGAATCATAGAATTGATGAGGAGAAAAGGGTGAGTGGTGCACTTCGAGTCTGTGGAGACAAAGAACTTTGTCCATGGAAGTTAAGAGGGAATGTATGAGATTATAGTTATACCAACACTCTTATATGGGTGTGAAGCATGGGTGATGAATGTCGCAACAAGGAGAAGGCTGGAGGCAGTGGAGATGTCATGTCTGAGGTCAATGTGTGGTGTGAATATAATGCAGAGAATTCGGAGTTTGGAAATTAGGAGGAGGTGCAGGATTACCAAAACTATTATCCAGAGGGCTGAGGAGGGGTTGTTGAGGTGGTTCGGACATGTAGAGAGAATGGAACGAAACAGAATGACCTCGAGTGTATAAATCTGTAGTGGAGGGAAAGCGGGGTAGGGGTCGGCCTAGGAAAGGTTGGAGGTAGGGGTAAAGGAGGTTTTGTGTGCGAGGGCTTGGATTTCCACCAAGCATGCGTGTGCGTATTTGATAGGAGTGAATGGAGACAAATGGTTTTAATACTTGACGTGCTGTTGGAGTGTGAGCAAAGTAACATTTATGAAGGGATTCAGGGAAACCGGCAGGCCGGACTTGAGTCCTGGAGATTCGAAGTGCAGTGTCTGCACTCTGAAGGAGGGGTGTTAATGTTGCAGTTTTATAACTGTAGTGTAAGGCACCCCTCTGGCAAGACAGTGATGGAGTGAATGATGACGAAAGTTTTTCTTTTTCGGGCCACCCTGCCTTGGTGGGAATCGGCCGATGTGTTAATAAAAAATAAAAAATAAATATATATATAGCTGCCCTTTTGCTCGTTTGTAAGTGGTTATCATTCTACAGCCAGGTGTTCAGGCCAGTAGACTACACCTGTGTTCATAATAATGACAGTTTACGAAGAAAGAACGACATTCACATTTCTGGCGACACACGAACCTTGGTGATTTCATTTACAGATCCTGTGTCTAGAGGTCACACTTGTGACTGTTGTCCTCACTGTATTGTTATATCTCATTTTGGGGACTGGAGTGACTAACACATCACCTGTAAGAGCAGTTCCAATGCACTAGTAACGTAGCTTTTTCCTATAAGATTCTTGGACGATAACTGAGATTTATCAGAAAAATTCATGTATCGGGCAAGCTTAGGTGAGTAAGCTTTGGTAAGAATGTTGATGTTCGTTGCTCCATGGTAACGCCTGGCACTGCCGTCACAGAGGTTGCACAATCTGTCCTCAAACATTTTCCTGTCTTCACAATAATAGCCTCGCTTTGGGAAGGAACTTGTGCCAACTTACCACATACAACAAAGATCCTTTTGCCTATGGCATAATTATTCGAAATGTAGTTTAAAGGAGAAAACAACGTGCAAACTTAATTCTTCCCCCCCGCTAGACCTTCAACAGCACGGAATATGACAAAGTGATGACACTTTTGACTATGCTTCTGCGGCTGAAGAATTCTCCCGTCAGCCACCAGTTGAGTGAGACAACCAAATTCCATCAATCCTTCCCTTTCAAGTTATTATGGCAGCAAAAAACACGCCGACTTGATATTATCGTGGAATGAATCAAAGAGAAGACGAGCGTTATAGCGTGAGTGATGTTTAGATGTATATTAAACACTGGGCAGTGGGACATCGAACTTCACAAGGAGAGAAAATTGCATTTCGGAAGGTACAGACAACCATTCTTCCTTGTGTTCGTCTTCATGTGTTCTCACTCGTTAATTTTCGTTATATTTACCGCAAGGGGTAAACTAGTTGGGTCACCCCAGCACTAGGAGTGGTGGAAGCCCGCTAGTCTTAGTAGTCAGGCTGTCCCTTACAGCACATAGACAGGCTCAGAAGACCAACTAGGAAAGAGCCACCACTGGGTCACGATGTTCATTTACTCAGTGGAAGTGTGATTAAGAGAGAGAGAGAGAGAGAGAGAGAGAGAGAGAGAGAGAGAGAGAGAGAGAGAGAAAGAGAGAGACAGACAGACACACACACACAGAGAGAAGCAGTGTGGGAAAGAGGATAGACGGCTAGCAACACAGAAGGAACTGCTACGGTATTACGGAATTCTTATCTAGAATACAATGGGATCCAGTGCTCAATGTGAGCACACTACGACCCATGACAGAATACTTCGCCCATGTGAGCACACAGCAGAGCACCTCACACATGTGAACACACAGCAGAACACCTCACCCATGTGAACACACAGCAGAACACCTCACCCATGTGAGCACACAACAGAACACACCAGAACACCTCACCTAGACATACAAGAACACTACCCACCAAAATAAGATGGGTTCAACAATCAAAATTTATGAAGCGCTAAAACCGTCGGGGTCACACAATGCAATTTAGGGCAGACACTCGAATTGTGAGGCCCAGACCCTGGACCCATTATATACCTCTGTAATCTTTTGACTACCGCCCATAGGATGGGTATGGGGTGCATAATAAAGATATTAAACTAACACACGCGAATTACCGTCAGAGGCAGCACTATTCAGTCTACATTAATTCACCCAGAAAATATACAGAGGAATAGTGGAATAGTGGAGGAGAGAAAAGTGAAGGGAGAAGGATGAAAATGCTAGAATCGAACCATACCACGGGTGGGGTTAGAACCCGCGGTCAGAGAGTCTCAAAACTCCAGACCGTCGGCGTCCAGACCGAGAAACAATTTAAGGAAGGAGATTTTTTTTCAAGCAAGGAAGAGACTAGAACTATTCCTCCACCAACAGGACACTAGCAGTTGTTTACACGTACAGTGTCACTCGTTTCAATGTATTCTTAAGAACTGGAAACAGCTCACTGGGAACATCTGTATACATCTGTTGTATTTGTTGATGGTTGAGAGAACCATCGCTCAACTCGGCCCGGTCCAGATCAGGCCTCGTAAATTGGAAAGTAAACAAATTAAAGGTAAGTACACACTGAACGCAAGTTGAATATTGGAAGATTTACCTTATATCTTATATTTTAGTGAAACAAAAAAAAAATTAAAAAAAAATAATTCTGCAAACCTGCCAGAGTGCAATACGTTTAACAAGTTTACATTTCACACAAGCTTACGTTACACACTCGTATGACAAGATGGTAGCACTTCCGTGTATTGGGTGGTATAACTGTCGTGCTCTCTTTGATTACCTGTTTGTGTTTCGTCTATCTCCCTCTGTCTCTGTTCTGTCTGTCTTTGTCTCTGTCTCTCTCTCACGCTCGTAATTATCTCTCTTTCAGATGGCTGGCTCTGGCAGTTTGGTAACTAAATTGACCACTTAAAACTTGGTCAGTGGCGTTCCTTTGATGCTTCCTCGATGTGTGACACTTGTATCTTCTTCTTCTTCTTCTTCTTCTCCTCCTTCTTTTGAGAAGAATTTAAAAGTGACTTAGAAAAGGATTCTTCAGTGGGTTTAAAGGAACTTCAGACAAGACTGAAATGTGAGGTTTCTATTTTGTCTTCATTGATGGAGATTTAAATGACACTTTGATTAATATTTCCGATTAAAATTAAAACTGTATCAGGGTATAGAACAAATTCTAACCATACAATAGAGCGAAAAAGTAATGTGAATGTGAAGGGCTTGGGAGTGATAATGTCAGAGGATCTCACCTTCAAAGACTACAACAATGTATCTACCGCATCTACTAGGAAAATGATAGAATGGATAATGAGAACTTTCAAAACTAGGGACGCCAAGGTCACAATATCGTGGCTGGAACAATTCACTAATGTAGATAACTGGTTCAGAGAACCGACGGGTTGATGAATTAGACACTCGTACAATACTTGGGTATCTTTATTGTAGAAACGTTTCGCCAACAAGTGGCTTCCTCAGTCCATTACAGAGGAACATGGTTGAAGATGAAAAGTAGTTTGAGGTAATCAGTCCCTCAACTTGGAGTTGATATGTTCAGTCCATCAAGATTAATGGACTGAACACATCGACTCTAAGCTGAGGGACTGATTACCTCAAACTCCTTCTGATTTTCGACGATTCTACTCTATATTTGACTGAGGAAGCCACTGGTTGGCGAAACGTTCCCACAGTAAAGCTGCTCAAGTGTTGTACAAATGTCTAATTCATGAATACTCAGCACTCTGAAGAGGAAGATTCGGACGACATTTCGGTTCTGGATCGTAATCAAATCTTACTAATTCTGTCAAGTTTCAATCCGAGGTTTCAGATGGTGATTCAGATTACCATTCAAGAATGACTTCAGACAGCTCGAATCAGCGAGGACTTCAGACGATTCAAAAGAGGGATCTTACATTTAAGTTCTACAGGAGCTCTTAGAAATAATTAAACCAAAGACTTATCAGAACCAACACACAAGACTTAAGTAGATGCTGGAGGGGGAGGATGCTGGAGGGAAAGGATGCTGGAGGATGCTGGAGGGGGAGGATGCTGGAGGGAAAGGATGCTGGAGGATGCTGGAGGGGGAGGATGCTGGAGGGGAGGATGCTGGAGGGGAGGATGCTGGAGGGGAGGATGCTGGAGGGAGGATGCTGGAGGATGTTGGAGGGGAGGATGCTGGAGGATGTTGGAGGAGGATGCTGGAGGGGAGGATGCTGGAGGGGAGGATGCTGGAGGGGAGGATGCTGGAAGGGGAGGATGCTGGAGGGGAGGATGCTGGAGGGTGAGGATGCTGGAGGGTGAGGATGCTGGAGGGGAGGATGCTGGAGGGGGAGGATGCTGTTCACAGATCAGTGGAAATCTTAGTAGACGACAGTCGAAGCTTGAAGCTGAGTCTGTGGGGACTTTTAGAGTTTATACCACAGGTTGTATTCATGTGGCTCTAAACCCACACAGTCTATCATTTAATGATCATGATCAGAGGGTTTGATCCCGTTCGCTAATCGCGTTCAACTCTTCGATCGCCAAGGTTTGGTAGAGATTTATATGGGTCTATATATATATATATATATATATATATATATATATATATATATATATATATATATATATATATATATATATATATATATATATATACTATATTATCTTCATTTAATTTTTTGGATAAGGTTCCGTAAACTGCCTCGTTCCATCATCAGAAAAATGACAGAAAAGAAACAATTGTTAACAATTTAAAGTTAAATCATACTATTATAGTCAAACTAAATAAAAAAATACATTACCGGTTACATAATATAATTTACATTTAAAGTGCATCGTTATTACTCAAAACAGAAATATTTGTCTGTATCATTAGTCTTGTAAAACACAACGGTATTATAGGCATAATACTATAAAAAATAAATGTACAAAACTAATATTGTGCAAATAATATACGAGTTGAGTAGAGAATCTTTTATGGGTAATATTTTGTTTGTCGCTGTGGGTTTAGAAGTGATATGCGCATGTGTTATGATCTACAAGCTACTTGTAGAGGGACCACTGTGTGGTACCTCTGGTGGGAGTGTTGTAGAGGGACCACTGTGTGGTTAAAAAAAATAAATAATTCATGTTAAGCGCTAAACCTATTTGGGTTATTCAGCGCAATACTTTGTGGAGGTTTGATCCTCCGTCTGCTGGGCGCGAGACAGTCACGCTCTCTATTTGTGTTGTAGAGGGACCCACTGTGTGGTACCTCTGGTGGGAGTGTTGTAGAGGGACCACTGTATGGTACCTCTGGTGGGAGTGTTGTAGAGGGACCACTGTGTGGTACCTCTGGTAGGAGTGTTGCAGAGGGACCCACTGTGTGGTACCTCTGGTGGGAGTGTTGTAGAGGGACCCACTGTGTGGTACCTCTAGCGGGAGTGCTGCAGAGTTTTACACAGTGTGGCCACTCTCGTGGGAGTGTTGCAGAGGTTTACACAGTGTGATCACTCTCGTGGGAGTGTTGCAGAGGTTTACACAGTGTGGTCACTCTAGCGGGAGTGTTGCAGAGGTTTACACAGTGTGATCACTCTCGTGGGAGTGTTGCAGAGGTTTACACAGTGTGATCACTCTCGTGGGAGTGTTGCAGAGGTTTACACAGTGTGGCCACTCTCGTAGGAGTGTTGCAGAGGTTTACACAGTGTGGTCACTCTAGCGGGAGTGTTGCAGAGGTTTACACAGTGTGGTCACTCTAGCGGGAGTGTTGCAGAGGTTTACACAGTGTGGCCACTCTCGTGGGAGTGTTGCAGAGGTTTACACTGTGTGGCCACTCTCGTGGGAGTGTTTCAGAGGTTTACACAGTGTGGTCACTCTCGTGGGAGTGTTGCAGAGGTTTACACAGTGTGGCCACTCTCGTGGGAGTGTTGCAGAGGTTTACACAGTGTGGCCACTCTCGTGGAGTGTTGCAGAGGTTTACACTGTGTGGTACCTCTAGCGGAGTGTTGCAGAGGTTTACACAGTGTGGCCACTCTCGTGGGAGTGTTGCAGAGGTTTACACAGTGTGGCCACTCTCGTGGGAGTGTTGCAGAGGTTTACACTGTGTGGACCTCTAGCGGGAGTGTTGCAGAGGTTTACACAGTGTGGCCACTCTCGTGGGAGTGTTGCAGAGGTTTACACAGTGTGGCCACTCTCGTGGGAGTGTTGCAGAGGTTTACACAGTGTGATCACTCTCGTGGGAGTGTTGCAGAGGTTTACACAGTGTGATCACTCTCGTGGGAGTGTTGCAGAGGTTTACACAGTGTGATCACTCTCGTGGGAGTGTTGCAGAGGTTTATACAGTGTGATCACTCTCGTGGGAGTGTTGCAGAGGTTTACACAGTGTGATCACTCTCGTGGGAGTGCTGCAGAGGTTTACACAGTGTGATCACTCTCGTGGGAGTGCTGCAGAGGTTTACACAGTGTGATCCCTCTCGTGGAAGTGTTGCAGAGGTTTACACAGTGTGGTCACTCTCGTGGAGGCGACCCATCCTCATCTAGGGAGGTCCAGTAGTCTACATAGTGTTCGCCTGAAGATCTATGCACTAGTATGGTGAATTAAAAGTCTCACAACTCACAGAGGAAGTAGTGAGGCTTCCAGAGAGGCTTCCAGAGAGGCTTCCTCTGAGATTTCATCATTTGTCTTTGCTGTCTGTGACGCCGCTCAAAAATTTATATAAACCCCTAAAAATATCTTTACATCATTGCCAATTAATGACGTTAATGAGGGAATCTATCTTAGGCGCTCGTAAAAAGACCAGAAAAATATATTTAAAACTGCTGTCTACATCTGCTTCGCCGTAAACTTAAGTATCAACGTCTGGTGCCATAACATTAATACATTATAAAACCTTCTGTTACTTTTGTAACTCTTCGCTGTTTTTCTTCAGTAACTCGTTATTAAACTGTTTTGATATGTGGTAATTTGTAATACCATTTTTCTACTACTTAGGACGCCATATTGACGAAGAGAGAAGCGGTTGTTAATGGAGTGGTTCAGGGTGTTTATTAAGACCGATGAAGCCACTAGCCCGGAGAGTTCCCTTTAATAAATGTTTTGATCTGTACACCAGGTAGACCACATGACGTCAAGCGCTAAATACACTGTGATCATTGAGTGTAAGAAGTGGTGGAGGCTTCATCCGGGCGTAACTGTATTTACCCTTCCTCAATATAATGTTCTCAGACTTACATTTACACAGGAGAGCTTACAGACTCTGCTGCGTAAATTTCCCTATCCTTCCCAGGATGCCACCCACAACATTCTTTTAACACCTGCTAGGATACAGGAACAACAGATGTTAGTAGACTTTAACATGAGTCTCGTCCTTCCCAGGAATCGAATTCGGATCCTTTGAGTTGGGATGAGAGCGCTTTAGCACCGTGCTGGTCATCCCAGCACCGGAGCTGACTTGCGCTCCTGCATGCAGGTCGTGCCTCCCTGAATGTTGAAGACTGACGCTTGTGTGGCCAGGTCCTTGTGAAGCTCATTGCAAGGTGAAAGGAGAGGTAAGGAGCGTTCACCATGACTATGTTGATGCTCTGAGTTGATGATACCCACGAGCACTGACCTGTATCATACGAGCACTCGGCTATATCATACGAGCACTGACCTGTATCATACGAGCACTGGCCTGTATCATACGAGCACTGACCTGTATCATACGAGCACTGACCTGTATCATACGAGCACTGACCTGTATCATACGAGCACTGACCTGTATCATACGAGCACTGACCTGTATCATACGAGCACTGGCCTGTATCATACGAGCACTGACCTGTATCATACGAGCACTGACCTGTATCATACGAGCACTGGCCTGTATCATACGAGCACTGACTTGCATCATACGAGCACTGACCTGTATCATACGAGCACTGACCTGTATCATACGAGCACTGGCCTGTTACTGACAGCAGTACCTACACCCAGGTCACTAGGGTATACACAATACTGATCTCCCAGTCTTGTGTATACTTCGGGGAAAAGTAATTATTTCTTTTGCAAATTATTTTTTGAGAAAAGATGCAAATAATACCTTCATGCGTGGTAGAATGCGCCTCTCAAGGTGGCAGGGAAATATCTCAATTGCAGGGAAGAAAAGCACAGGAGTTAGGGAAAAACTAAAATGCTGGGGCAAAGCTCAAGGGAGAAATATGAGACGCCACATGAATAAAATATATTAAGATTAGTTCCAAGCAAAGGAGTTGGACCACTTCCGATGGATGGAAGGAGGTTATTAAGGGAAAAAAAGCTTCCTCTTAGACAAATTTTATCTCCAGTCTGTCCTTGCAAGAAGGTTTCAAGTGGAATTTCCTCGGGAAATATCGCAATATTTTTGGTATTGTCTAGATGGAGCGGCAGCAGCGGCTGGAAGAGAGATGAGTTGAAACGTAGTCTAGTGCTGACAACTGCTGCTGTTGTGGTGCTGGTGGCGTAGCACACACACACACACACTACAGTAAGCCACTACAGTAACCTAATACAATAAGCTACTGCGTGAAACAAAACGACAATATTCTGCTTCATACTTCCAGATGTTCGAATGTTATTATAAACTAGATAAATCTAAACTATCAATATTGCAAAAAACAAAGCTAACGAGTCTGTTATTATTGATCCGAAATAACTCGAATGTTAACGGACAGGGTTTAAATCCAGTTCTGAAACTAGCAGGTACAGTGGTTAGAGCACTGGCTTGCTAGTTTTAAGACTGGCTTGCTTTGTGTTCGAACACATCCCGTTCCGTAGAATAAATCATAACTTCATGGATAAAACAATAACATTTTTAGTGAAAACAATAAAATTTTTAGTGAAAACAATAAAATTTTTAGTGAAAACAATAAAATTTTTAGTGAAAACAATAAAAATTTAGTGATGTGAAAATCAGGTTCATGGCACCGAGAAACTGCAGTGGGACACATGTAAACAAACGACTTAGAATATGACATCATGGATAAATTTCGGCCTCTGGGCCTTATCCAAATATTCATGAGGCTTGGGAAACAGGTTTATAAGGCAAAGCTTATCTTACATGTTTCTTTGCCTTCATGAACGTATATTTCTCATGAAATATACACGCATGATATCTTGCATGGGAAGTCTGGGTGGACGTGTACTCGCTCCGCCATGAAGAAGCTTATAAATAATCAGACTGATAATGGCGTCAGTGTAGTAAACAAGTCGAGTGACTGTAGTGAGGGGTTATTTTAGTTAGTTTTTTTTAGGTTCAAAGTCTGTCAACTGCGCCATTAATGTAACAGTTTACTTATTTACTAACACTTAGAATACTTTAATCCCGAAAATATGGAGGAAACTCTTTGTATATACACTGAGAGAAATACTCACCTCTACGGTGTATATACATCTCTATGGTGTATATATATACACGTCTCGATGTGTATATACTGAGTTATATACTTCACGGTAAACATATTTTGTGCGAAAAATACTTTATGGCTTGGGTTCACCGACCTAAAATTCTGTATTATAATTGCATTAATATGCCAGTATTTAGCACTCAATTTTCTGAAACTCCCTCGAATGGGATCATATTGACCTGGTAATCAGGTTTGACCCGAGGAGAGGGAATAGTAGCTCCCATTCTTTGAATCAAGAGCCATTCAGCAGCGTCACTTGGCCCATTTCAGGTGTTAAGAAGCAGAATAAAAACAAGTTTTCAGTGTGGAAATAAAATCAGCAAGGGAGAGTGTCGGTAACTTGAGCGCTTTGCCACTGAAGCGCTGCCCAGCCAGAGTAACATTATAGAAGAACTCCACAGGTCGCCGCGGGGAGTGAGGCTGGCTGGTAACTGCAGGTGGGAGAGAGAGTGTGCAGCCTTTGAGAGGGGAGATGAGGATGCAGGTGGGGAGAGAGAGTGACGAGAGATAGAGAGAGAGAGAGCAGGAAAGAGCATAGCCTGGAGTGTGTGCGAGAGTTAGTTTGCGTTTGGTCTTCACGGGGACCGGATTTATCTCTGGGGTTCTCGTTGTGGTTCTCGTGGTTAGTCAATGGGCGAGTGACTGGTCTTGTGCCTGCGTATCTTGCGTCAGTCGCTGATCTTTGTGCCAAGCCGTTGCGTAATACCCTTTCGCCTATGGCTCCTTGGGTTACGCCATTCCTACTTCCACAAGTTCTTATCTAGGTGAGTACTCCCATGAAAATAAAAATAAATACTAGAATTACTTCTGATTTTGATATTTTACTCATGCCATTATTAAAAAAAAAGTAATAACGCTTTTGAAACAGCGGGTTTAATCTGAAAATAAAACACATAGAGCTGAGTGCTTAATCCTAAAACATACGGCTGTAAATATTATAATGCTCTGATATTTTTATCATTAATAAAATAAGGGGTTTAAAAACATTGGGAATGTTTATAATTATCGTAATTATGTTCTCTGATATGAGTAAACATGGAGGTTAGGAAAATCACATAGAAACGTTTTAAGTTACGTGTCGTAAATGCTGCAAGTACAGGAGAAAGATATCCAGTCGTAAACGTTGTGAAGAAATATTAAAACAATCTGCGTAAAACAGTGAACGAGCGCAAAGTTACGCAACTTAAACATTACGCCAGCGTATAACTTACCGTCTGCCAGCGCTGCACGTAATAAAACGTATCATATTATTATTATTATTATTATTATTATTGATAATAATAATATTATGATTAATATTATTACTGGTTTGTGGTTGTTGTTGCATGTTGTTGTTTGCTGTTGTTGTTGTTATTGTTTATTATTATTATTATTATTATTATTATTATTATTATTATTATTATTATTATTATTATTATTATTATTATCCTCATCATCATCTTAAATAATATTCAATACAGTAGTGACTGACGGTACATTAAGACGCAGAGTCTTGAACCTGTCCTCTACATACGCATCACTATGGCTGTACTTCACCTTCACACCAATATAAAAAATACATCGATACATAATACAAAGACTAACCTAAACATAAGTAATATGCAGTGAGAGATACCCAACGGTTCGTGTACATACCCTTGATAATGTGGATGGCTTAGTTAGTGAGGTTTAAGGTGTATCGACCGTCCGAGGGACAGACTTTTCGTGTTGCAATCAACACATCTTCAACAGCTTACTATGTTGCAGAAATGAGTAGGAAGACAAGGTAGATTCGTTCAGGTGAACGGTTCTAGCTAGAATAATTTCTGCAACATTGCAGGCTCCTGAAGATGTGTTGATTGCATCACGAAAGGCCTAGAGCTATCATTCAGAGAATATTGGTTCTCATGTGACATAATACCTTTTAAAAGTCACATTAAACATATACATCTACACGAGATTTTTTTAAACAATATTATCCCCATCAATAATTACTCATAAAATTACAAGAAAATTATCAAAATGTTCCGCAATTATTATTATTTTTGGATACACACATATACAGAACCAATAGAATTTAGAAAACAAATGGTTTTTCCAATCCTTCAAATGTGTTAACACACACACACACACACACACACACACACACATACACACACACACACTGCTTCTAAAGCCACTAAAAACGGGTTGAACAAAGTACATCTCAATATTTTTTAAGATCTTTTAGAATGTAAAGCCATGAAATGTTATGGTGCAGAATACTGGAAAGAAAAAAATAATCTACAAGATTGCATCTCGTTTACAATGTCCACGAATGCTTACTGAGAAAACGTATCATAATGCTAAATAACTCATTCTATGAGGAGTAGAATGTATCACAGAGCATAATCCTGAGAGCTAATTGCTCTTATTGCTCTTATCGTGTAATGACACTCTCTCACAGAAGCTCTTAAATTGTTGAACTTGAGGGTAGTATTAAAGGGTGTGGGCTGGGAAATATAATTGGGGGATAAACCTCACATTCCCTTTAATAATTGTCACTTTATATGCCCCTCAATTATCAACAATAAATGCTGACGAGAACGATTATATTTTAATATTTATCTTCACCGGGTATACCCTCCCAGGTATACCCTCCCAGGTATACCCTCCCAGGTATACCCTCCCAAGTATACCCTCCCAGGTATACCCTCCCAGGTATACCCGGTGTTGCTAGAAGTGTAGCTTTCCAGGCCTAATGTATTAAATTATTTTAAATATAAGAACACAGTAAAAGAAGAGATAACTAATAATTGTCGAAAAATATATCTATTTCTTGGTAAAGCTGTGATAGATAAAATATTGGACAAACTGGAAAGCACCTTGAGAGTAGAGTCAGCCAATATGAATATGCAGTAACTGGTGGCAAAGAAGCCAGTGAGGGATACTGGTCACTGTACAGATTGAACTAATTTTAAATAATTACTCCCATATACTAGCTATTAAACCTAGCTGGCCCAGTGGCTTATGCGACGGTCTGGAGTTTTGAGACTCTGTGACCGCGGTTCGAACCTCACCCGTGGTATGGTTTGTTTATCGTGTCATTACGATTTCGTGAGTCATAGTAGATCTGTTTCCCAACAAAATATTGGGGAATCATGGGGTATGAACCCTGTTCGAGCTCTGGTTCCAATAAACAACCTTATAGACCAGAATATTAGTTGGATCATAGGAGGGAAATATTTGTTTTTACAAAAAAAAATATAAATAGTGTTGTTTGAAAAAGAACCAATTTAGGTTATCGTGCACTCTTCTGTGTGCACGTTGCACTGTGGCTCAGTCAGCTCCTTGCAGGAGACCTGTTGCAGTTCTTTCTTTAAGCTTAGACAATAAGGAGTCGCCACACGCATGTACGAACCTATAAATATGAGTCTCTGGAAACATGAATGTAAGCACACACACCTACAAACTATTTTTATATATATATATATATATATATATAAATATATATATATATATATATATATATATATATATATATATATATATATTTTGTGTGTGTGTATGTATGTAAGTGATGTATGTCTGTATGTATGTGTGTGTATGTATGATGTATGTGTATGAGTGTATGTATGTGTGTGCGTATGTATGTATGTGTATATGTATATGTGTGTGTGTTTACAAAATTTATATTGATATGAATACAGATATTATTGTATTTATGCAAAGCGAAGTATAACAGGAAGACCACATTTGCAGAGGCACAATAGACAAGGATTATTACTATTATTATTTGGGTGCAGCAGCTGTAGTAAACTTTGCTCCACTTATCCTGCTGAGGTAGACCTTATGAACTTAATTAAAACTGAATATGATTAAAGAAGTTAGGAATGTACCCCCTCAGGTTGTAGTTATTGTGTTGGGCTCGTAACCCGCACTAACCTCCCCTTAATGTAGACAGTCGCTTTGTATGAACGCTGGTCCAAGAAGTGGAGCCTCCACTGTACGATTTTATTTAGAATATACGTTTAGCATCCTTACTATCTTAGATATGTGAAGGGGAGAAATTCCAAATAATATTTGTTCTCTGATATTACATTCATTATCTATTGTACCTGAGATAATAAATTGATATTATAAACTTGTTAGTCATGTAGCACCTGGGTAATAGGTGGTGTGTGTGTGTGTGTGTGTGTGTGTGTGTGTGTGTGTGTGTGTGTGTGTGTGTGTGTGTGTGTGTGTGCAGAGGGGAGGAATAGTGGTTATAGAGTTTTGATAAGCTCTGTATTGTAAAGTATCGCCACATAAACGTTGTGGTAATGGAAATAAACATGCAACGTTTAGGAAAATTACTGGGAGACATTTTTCCCCGCTGAAGGTTTTATAAGTCCCAGTGGGCGAAATGTGTGCTGGTCAATTTCTAGTGTTGTATGCAAGTCTTTATTCCCAAAGTTTGTCGGCATATATTCAACATCTGTCTGTAGTAAAGAAAGGTTGCTATCCTGGGGCATCAAGGTGGTGTATTAGCATGGTCGGAATAAGGCGCCTCCACACTGCTTCCAGAATGCTTCTTTGGGCAGCTTCCAGACTGCTGGAGGCAGCTTCCAGACTGCTGCAGGCAGTTTCCAGACTGCTACAGGCACGCTTCCAGACTGCTGCAGACAGCTTCCAGACTGCTGCAGGCAGCTTCCAGACTGCTGCAGGCAGCTTCCAGACTGCTTCAGTCACGTCCCGAGACTGCTCCGCAGTTGGCGGCAAATTGCATCTGCAGAATCTATGTGATTATCCTCATATTGGTGATGTGAATCTGAGTCTAAGACTCTGAGAGCTTCGATTCTGGATTTACTGACTCGCTGAAGGCTCATTGATTCCTTGGAGAATTTCCGCCTTTTTTCCGATATGCAGTGGATTGTTGGATGTTCGAAGCTGCGTTGGCCAGTTTATGAAGCTTTTGTGGAGGCGCAGTGAATCACTGAATATGTTAAGGTGTTTTCAGATATACTTCACTTTGCTGCTGGGTTGGTACCAAGCTCCCGGTCTATTATATTATTGGACGTACGTGTTTTTTTTCGTGGAGGTTCAGCTGCATACTGGTACGTGGAGAGGCATTTTATCCGAGTCGTATTCTTTTACGTGAGGTATTTAGATCTGGAATGCTATGATTCGAGCTGCGCCTCCATGTTAGAGTGCACAGTGCACAGTGCACAGTTGTTAATTACTTATTAGACGAGAACGATTAGCTAGTGAGTTGTTAATTCCTTATTAGACGAAAACGATTAGTTAGTGAGTTGTTAATTCCTTATTAGACGAGAACGATTAACTAGAGCCTCGCTACTTAAATCATTGAAATTGTTTTCTACTGTTAAAACTTGTTCTATAGCCACTATTCTGACTGTTGTTTTGCCCTGCGGTATACATGACTGAGTCAGACTTCATTTTCAGTGCTTGGACAACCAGGCTGTTCGTGCCAGCAGCCTGAAGGTCTACAGCAGGTTTGATGTAGCACACTTATAGCAGGTATCTGTCCAGCTTCCTTTTGAAAATTTCCATCTCTGCTCTGGCAATATTTCTTGCATCTGCTGGTAGGATACTGAAAAAAAATGGCACGAAATATGTCACAGTGTTGGCTAATTGATGCCTCTGCTTTTTTCCTGGGCTTATTTTACGTATATTCTCACTCCAGCAGGTAATTAGGGCAATGTGTAGATTTGGGATTTGATCCTCAAATGTTTTTCATGTATATTATCAGGCATCTCTCTTGTTTTTCAATCCAGAGTGTAAGTTCCAAATGCTTAGAGGGTTTTCTAGTAGTTCAGGTGTTTAATAGATGCTGCTAAGTGAGACCTGAGTGGCTCAGGGTCATCTGATCGTCATGACGTACCTCCTGAATTGACTTCAGGATTTCATAGGGCGCGGTGGAGCACGGTACCTAGTTGAATCTGATAACTGCTGAAGTCTTACCCTTCAAAGTGAGGCACCTAGATGCTGGTGAAGGTCTCATTATCACAGAATCTGGAGCTGTACTTCCCCTCCAAGGATCTAATCTGATAACCTTCCATTTTCGAGGCACTGTATGACCACTAAGAGATTAGCGATTCTCACTTGTATGTTATAATAGTGCTAAGTGCTCGTTCAGAGAGGTCAACCACTTACAGTGATTTATAACTCTGCAAAAAAAAAAAAAGTTATCCACTTTTAGGTTGCATCACTTGTCTGGATGTTTCATTTCAATGTTTTGGATTACTGATGCAGTTTGCACTTCAGATAGTTCTTCGTGTTTGAATGCATCAAATCCGTCCAGTATTTTTATACTATAATGAAACCTCGTGGTTTCTGTTTAGTAATTTGAATCTTAAGTCGCACAGTTTGTTCTTACAAGGAGAGAGAGAGAGAGAGAGAGAGAGAGAGAGAGAGAGAGAGAGAGAGAGAGAGAGAGAGAGAGAGAGAATAAGGAGGATAAGGCAGAAAATATATAAGAAGAAAAATAGAAGCGAAAATGAAACTGGAAATGAAAAAAATCATTAAACCAGGAATAAGAGGCTTAGATAAAACACAAAAAGGAAAGACACAGAGGCAAAAAAGAAAGACTATCGTATTAAGTTTATGCTCTAACCTCAACACTGTTGCAATAACCAACTTAGCCATTCTACTGATACCAACTTCTAAACTCATCCATAAACATTAACATTAAGTAGATAGCAGCGGTATGGATGTAAAACTCTTTAGTTGATGCTTAATTCTCGCTATGTACAGAGACTCGGAGGTATCGAGGAGACGTCTCTGTGGTGTTGAGGTCGCATCTGTGGAGTCCCCAGAGGTAAGAGGAAGGAGGGTGAAGGAGCGGTGATCCCGGTGGCTGTGTTCACATGAGTACTCACAGGAAGGTGCACTCATGTGTTCAGAGATGTGGTGTTTAAATTATCGTGAGGTATCTCCCAGGTATTATGAGGTACTTTCCAGTTATCGTGAGGTACTTCCCACGTATTGTGAGGTACTCCCAACGTATTGTGAGGTACTCCCCCACGTATTGTAAGGTACTTTCCACGTATTGTGATGTACTCTCCAAGTATCGAGAACTTCAGTCCGATCACTTAAATAGAGAATACAGAAACTCAATAATGTACCAATGTTATGTTCCTTAGTAATGGGTGCTAGCAAGCCGTGTATGGTAGTCAGTGGTATAATGGAATGCTACTCTCTCTCTCGCCTGTGTTAACTTGTGTGGCACTGTCTGCTGGTACCATGTGTGGCACTGCCTGCTGGCACTATGTGTTGCA